>JAKWBO010000269.1:0-67781 GCA_034336685.1 Luscinia luscinia | reverse complement strand
GGGACAATGAGCAAAGGGGGGGGGGGAGGGGGAGGGGACATGGGGGGGGAGGGGCGTCCAAAAAACCAGAGAGAAAAACCAAAAACCAAAAAAAAAAAAAAGAAAAAAAAGAAAAAAAGAACAAAAAAACCAAAAACCAAAAACTCCCCCAAACCCCCCGCTGAAGAAGCCAAAAACCCCAAAAACCCCCCAAAAAACCCCAAAAAATCCCCAAAAAACACCAAAAACACCCCAAAAACCACTAAAAATACCCCAAAAACCACTAAAAACACCCCAAAAAACCCCAGAAAAACCCCAAAAATCCCCAAAACCCCCAAAAAACCCAAAAACCCCCAACAAAACCAAAAAAACCCCAAAACCTCCCACCCCCAAAAAAAAAAGAAGAACCAAAAGAAGGCGCCAAAAATTTCGGGGAGGGAAAAGAACCGAAAAGAAAAAAAAAAGAGAAAAAAAATAAAAAAAAAAAGAAAGAAACGGGGGGTGGGGAGGGGAAAGAACCAAAAAGAAGGACCCAAAAACCCCAAAAAGGCGGAATTCGCCCCAAAACATGCACAAAACTACCTGAGTCCGGGGGCCGCTGGTCGCGCTGCCGTCCTCGCGCTTTTTGCCGAGCAAACCTGGACCGAGGGAAGAGAAGGAGGAAAAAATATTTGGGGCCAAAAGGAGCGAAAACGGGGGCGGGGGGTGGAGGGGAGGAGGAAAAATTTAAAATTTTTTAAGAAAAAAAATGGAAGAAAAACGGGCGGGGGAAAGGGGAAAATTTAAAAATTTTGTGGTGGTTTTTGTTTTTTTTAAATTATTTTTTTGGCGTTGTCTCCCAAAAACGAAAAAATTTGGGGGGTTTTGGGAGGTTCAGAGCTCCGCCCCCCGAACCCCCAAAAAATGTTAAAAAAAATAGAAAAAAAAAGGCGGGGGGAGGGGGAAAAAATTCCCGAAAATTGGGAAAAAAAAAAAAACCGGGAAAAAATGCGGAAAAAATGGGGTGGGGGAGGGGCGGGGGGAACGGATGGACAGACGGACACTGGGATGGACAGACGGACACTGGATGGACACTGGGATGGACAGACGGACACTGGATGGACAGACGGACACTGGGATGGACAGACGGACACTGGATGGACACTGGGATGGACAGATGGACACTGGGATGGACAGACGGACAGACGGACACTGGATGGACAGATGGACACTGGGATGGACACTGGATGGACACTGGGATGGACACTGGGATGGACAGATGGACACTGGATGGACAGACGGACACTGGGATGGACACTGGATGGACAGATGGACACTGGGATGGACACTGGATGGACACTGGGATGGACACTGGGATGGACAGATGGACACTGGATGGACAGACGGACACTGGGATGGACACTGGATGGACAGATGGACACTGGGATGGACAGATGGACAGACGGACACTGGGATGGACAGACGGACACTGGATGGACAGATGGACACTGGGATGGACAGTGGGATGGACACTGGGATGGACACTGGATGGACAGATGGACACTGGGATGGACACTGGGATGGACACTGGGATGGACAGACGGACACTGGGATGGACAGACGGACACTGGGATGGACACTGGGATGGACAGACGGACACTGGATGGACACTGGGATGGACACTGGATGGACACTGGATGGACAGATGGACACTGGATGGACACTGGGATGGACAGACGGACACTGGATGGACAGACGGACACTGGATGGACACTGGGATGGACACTGGATGGACAGACGGACACTGGGATGGACAGACGGACACTGGGATGGACAGATGGACACTGGGATGGACAGTGGATGGACACTGGGATGGACAGATGGACACTGGGATGGACACTGGATGGACAGATGGACACTGGGATGGACAGACGGACACTGGATGGACAGATGGACACTGGGATGGACAGTGGGATGGACACTGGGATGGACAGACGGACACTGGGATGGACACTGGATGGACAGATGGACACTGGATGGACACTGGGATGGACACTGGATGGACAGATGGACACTGGGATGGACAGACGGACACTGGATGGACAGATGGACACTGGGATGGACAGTGGGATGGACACTGGGATGGACAGACGGACACTGGGATGGACACTGGATGGACAGACGGACACTGGATGGACAGATGGACACTGGATGGACACTGGGATGGACAGACGGACACTGGATGGACACTGGGATGGACAGACGGACACTGGGATGGACAGACGGACACTGGATGGACAGACGGACACCGGGACCCGGAGCGTGGGGGCGGGGCCGTGCGTTGGGGGCGGGGTCAGCCCGGGCCACGCCCCCTCCCCCATTTCCCCGCCCATTTTTTTTCCCGCCAATTTTTTTGGGTTTTGCCCAAAATTCCTTCCCTAAAATTTGCCCAAATTTCCCTTTTTTCTCCCCATTTCGGGGCCCAGATTTGGGGGCGGGGCCGCCCCTCCCCCATCCTTGGCCCCGCCCCCTTTCCCCCCAAAATTTTCAGAATTTTTCCTTAAATTTCCCCAATTTGCCCAATCTCACCTGGCCACGCCCATCACACCTGGCCACGCCCCTCTCACCTGGCCACGCCCATCTCACCTGGCCACGCCCATCTCACCTGGTCACGCCCCTCTCACCTGACCACGCCCGTCTACCTGGCCACGCCCGTCTCACCTGGCCACGCCCCCTCATCTGGTCACACCCATCTCATATGACCACGCCCATCTCACCTGGCCACACCCATCACACATGGCCACACCCGTCTCACCTGACCACGCCCTATTTCCACAGCCACGCCCACCCCCACAATTCCCACCCCTCCCTCACCTGTCCCCAGGTGTGTCCCTGTCCCTTACCTGTCCCCAGGTGTGTCCAACACATCCCCAGGTGCGCCATACCTGCCCCCAGGTGTGCCCAGCTGTGCCCAGGTGTATCCAGGTGTGCCCCAGGTGTACCCCAGGTGTATCCCATCCATCCCCAGGTGTATCACACCTGTCCCCAGGTGTTCCCAGGTGTTCCCAGGTGTTCCCAGGTGTTCCCAGGTGTATCACACCTGTCCCCAGGTGTATTTACCATCCTCGGTGGGCACGTAGAGGTTCAGGTACAGACACTCCTCGCTCTGTGCTCACACCCACCTGCCCCAGCTCCATCCCATCCATCCCCAGGTGTGCCCTACATACCCCAGGTGTGCCCAGGTGTGCTCAGGTGTCCCCAGGTGCAATTACCATCCTCGGTGGGCACGTAGAGGTTCAGGTACAGACAATCCTCGCTCTGTGACACCCCACACTCACACCCAGGTGTATCCCAGGTGTACCCCACATACCCCAGGTGTATCCAGGTGTACCCCAGGTGTGCCCAGGTGTCCCCAGGTGTATTTACCGTCCTCGGTGGGCACGTAGAGGTTCAGGTACAGACAGTCCTCGCTCTGTGCTCACACCCAGCTCTATCCCATCCATCCCCAGGTGTGCCCCACATACCCCAGGTGTATCCAGGTGTACCCCAGGTGTCCCCAGGTGCATTTACCATCCTCGGTGGGCACGTAGAGGTTCAGGTACAGACAATCCTTGCTCCGTGCTCACACCCAGCAGCCCCAGCTCTATCCCACCCATCCCCAGGTGTATCCAGGTGTACCCCAGGTGTGTCACACCTGTCCCCAGGTGTGCCCAGCTGTCCCCAGGTGTCCCCAGGTGCATTTACCATCCTCGGTGGGCACGTAGAGGTTCAGGTACAGACAATCCTCGCTCTGTCACACCCCACACTCACACCCAGCTGTACCCAGGTGTGCCCCACATACCCCAGGTGTATCCAGGTGTACCCCAGGTGTCCCCAGGTGTACCCAGGTGTAATTACCATCCTCGGTGGGCACGTAGAGGTTCAGGTACAGGCAGTCCTCGCTCTGTGACATCCCACACTCACACCCAGCTCGTATCCCAGGTGTACCCCACATAACCCAGGTGTGTCACACCTGTCCCCAGGTGCACCCAGGTGTGTAATTACCGTCCTCGGTGGGCACGTAGAGGTTCAGGTACAGACAATCCTCGCTCCTGCTCACACCCAGCAGCCCCAGCTCTATCCCACCCATCCCCAGGTGTATCCAGCTGTACCCCAGGTGTGTCACACCTGTCCCCAGGTGTGCCCAGCTGTCCCCAGGTGTCCCCAGGTGTATTTACCATCCTCGGTGGGCACGTAGAGGTTCAGGTACAGGCAATCCTCGCTCTGCGCCGCCACGTAGGCTCCGGCCGCCTCCAGGTTGTCGCTGAGCCACAGCGGCAGCATCAGCGGGGGCGGCCCCGCGCGCAGGTTCTGGGGGCAGGCGGGCGCGAAGGCCGTGGCGTCCCGGACCCCGCCCCAGGCCGCGGGGGCCTCGGGGGGCGCCCAGCGGCGCGGGCCGAGCGGGGGCGCGGCGTAGGGCACCCCCAGGAACGCCTGCACCGGCCCCAGCAGCTCGTTGCTCAGGTCGCGCGCGCCCCCGCAGGCGCCCGTACTGCGTGGGGACCACCGGGAACCGCGGGTCCGGGGGGTCGGGCGGGGAGGGGCGGGGGCGTGGCCCGAGGAGGAGGGGGGAGGGGGCGGCGCGGGGGAGGGGGAGAGGAGGGCCAAGGCCAGGGCGAGGGTGAGGGAGGGGCGGCATGGTGGGGGAGGGGAGGAGGGGTGGGGGGGGTTATGGGGGTGGGGAGAGGGGGAGAGAGGTGGGGGGCTGTTTTGGGGGGTTGTGGGAGGGTGGGGGAGATTTGGGGTGTTTTGGGGAGTTTGGGGGAATTTGGGAGAGTTTGAGGGAATTTAGGGCGGTTTTGGGGGTTGGAATTTTGGGGAATTTTGGGAGGTTTGGGGGGATTTTAGGGAGATTTTGGGAGGATTTTGGGAAATTTTGGGAGGATTTTGGGGGAATTTTGGGAGGATTTTGGGAAATTTTGGGAGGTTTTGGGGATTTTGGGGAAATGTGACAGTTTTGGGGTGTTTGGGAAATTTTGAATGGGAAGATTTGGAGGGGTTTGAGGAATTTGGGGGTTTGGGGAGAATTTCGGGAATTTTGGGGGTTTTAGGGAAGAATTGGGGAGTTTGAGGAGATTTGGAAAGGTTTGGAGGATTTGGGGGATTTGAGGGGATTTGGGGGATTTGGGGGAGATTTGGGGAAAATTTGGGGGAGGAATGGAGGAAAATTTGGGGTGATTTTGGGGGAAATTTGGGGAATTTGGGGAGAAAAATTGGGGCAAAATTTGAGGAAAATTTGGGGAAGTTTGAGAGAAATTTGGAGGAAATTTTAGGGGAATTTGGGAAAATTTGGGAGAAATGGAGAGGAAATGAGGAAGAAATTTGGGGGAATTTGGGGAAAGGGGAAGAAATTCGGGGAAAATCAGGAAAATTTGGGAGGAATGGGGGAAATTTGGGAGGAAATTTGGGAGAAATTTGGGGAGATTTTGGGAGGAGTGAGGGAGATTTGGGGGAAAATTTGGGGGAGAATCAGGGAAACGGGGAGGAAATTTTGGGGGTAATTGGGAAAATTGGGGGAAAATTGGGGCAAAATTGGGAAGAATTTGGGAAAGAAATGGGGAGGATTGGGGAAAATTTGGGAGAAATTGGGAGGAAATTTGGGGAAGAATTGGGGAAAGTGGGGAGGGAGTTTGGGGACAAAATGGGGAAAATTTGGCCAAAAATTTGGGAAAATTTGGGAAATTTGGGAGAAATGGGGAGAAATTTTGGAGGATGTCAGGAAGAATGGGAAAATTGGGAGGAAATTTGGGAGGAATTTGGGGAAATTTGGGAGGAATTTGGGAAGCAGAGGAAAGTTTGGGGAAAATTTGGGGGAAGGAGGATTTGGGGGAAATTTGGGGAAATGGGGAAAATTTGGGAGAAATAAAAATTTGGGAAATTTGGGGGAAATGGGGAGGTGCAGATGGAAAGTCTGGAAATGTGGCGAAAGAAATTGGGGAGGAAATTTGGGGAAAATTTGGGAAATTTTGGGGAAGTTGGCAGAGGGGAAGATGAAGCAAATGTGGGGAGAAAATTGGGGGAGAATTTGGGAAAATTTGGGAAATTTTGGGGTTGGCAGAGGAAATGAGGGGGGAATTGGGGGAGGAATTTTGGGGGAAATTGGGAGAATTTGGGAATTTTGGGGGCGGAAAAGGAGAAAAATTGGGGGAAAAGTGGAAAATTTGGAATTTTTGGGGGAATTTGGGGGGGGGTCGGGGGTGTGGGGAGGGAGCCATGGGGGGTCACGGGGGGTCCCGGGTCAGGGGTGGGGGAGGGCGGCCGTGAAGGGATGATGGGAAATGGGGAGGGGCGATGTGGGGGGAGGGGGGGGAATTTTGGGGGAGGGGGGAGGGAGAGAAGAAGAAGCGGAAGAAACCATCAGTGGGGGAGGGCGGGGGGTTCGGACAC
The DNA here is from genome assembly GCA_034336685.1 of Luscinia luscinia. Lineage (NCBI taxonomy): Eukaryota > Metazoa > Chordata > Aves > Passeriformes > Muscicapidae > Luscinia > Luscinia luscinia. The sequence goes on along the minus strand of JAKWBO010000269.1, from coordinate 61,397 downwards.
CCCCGGGACCCCTGAAATTCCCCAAAAATCCCCAAAATTTCCCCGCGCGGCTCCTCCCGGGGGGGGATGGGGGGATGCGGGTCCCTCCCCCCCTCGGTTGCCATGGGAACCGAGCCCGGAGCGTCGCCCTGGCAACCGGAGTTCCGGAGCATCCCGGGGGGGAGGGGTCCTGGGGGGCTCCGGGGAGCGTTCGGGGACCCCCCGCCCTCCCCAAAAACCCCCAAAAATTCCCGAGTTCCCCTCCCCCACCCTCCCCGCTGCTGCCCCAATTACAGCATCACCCCCCCAAAAAACCCCAAAATTCATCCCCTCCCCTCCCCAAATATAAATTCCCACCCCCAAAATAAACCCCCAAAATAAATCCCCTCCCAAAATAATCCCTCCCCCCTCCCCAAAATCGCGGCCTCTCTTTTCCCAAAATTAAAAAAAATTTTTGGGGGGGGGGGGTTGAGCGGTAAATTGGGGAGGGGTGGGCTGCTCTTCCCCCCCGCCCCCCGGGGGTCGCGCTCACCGGGGGGCCGCGCGCGGGGGGCGGGGGCCTCATGGCGGCGGCGGCGGCGAACGGGAGCAGCCGCGGGCGCGGGGGGAGGGGCGGCGGCGGGGGGCGGGGCCGCGCAGGGGAGCCACGCCCACCGCGCTTCGGCCTCGCGGCGGCGGCGGCGGCGCCTTCATCATCATCGTCATCGTCAGCATCTTCATCATCCTCAGCATCTTCATCATCATCTTCATCTTCATCATCAGTGTCAGCATCTTCATCGTCATCAGCATCTTCATCATCATCTTCATCCTCAGCATCTTCATCTTCATCGTCATCTTCATCTTCATCCTCAGCATCGTCATCTTCATCATCATCTACATCCTCAGCATCATCTTCATCTTCATCATCCTCAGCATCGTCAGTGTCAGCATCTTCATCTTCATCATCAGTGTCAGCATCTTCATCCTCGTCATCTTCATCATCAGCACCTTCATCTTCATCATCATCAGCATCGTCAGCATCTTCATCATCGTCATCTTCATCATCAGTGTCAGCATCTTCATCTTCATTATCATCAGCATCTTCATCATCTTCATCCTCAGCATGAGCATCTTCATCATCGTCATCTTCATCATCATCGTCATCTTCATCATCCTCAGCATCATCTTCATCATCTTCATCTTCATCAGCATCTTCATCCTCAGCATCATCATCATCATCATCATCATCATCACTATCACCATCATCTTCATCTTCATCCTCAGCATCATCTTCATCCTCAGCATCTTCATCTTCATCTTCATCGTCATCTTCATCCTCATCATCATCGTCAGCATCGTCAGTGTCAGCATCTTCATCTCCATCATCTTCATCTTCATCATCCTCAGCCTCAGCATCAGCAGCATCTTTGTCTTTCATCTTCATCCTCAGCATCATCTTCATCATCATCGTCATCATCATCATCCTCATCTTCATCCCTGGGAACATCCGCTGCTTCGGCCTCAGCAGCATCTTCTTCATCTTCATCTTCATCCTCATCCTCAGCATCATCTTCATCTTCATTTTCATCTTCATCTTCATCTTCATCTTCATCTTCATCCTTATCCTCATCCTCAGCATCAGCATCATCATCCTCAGCATCTTCATCATCCTCATCCTCATCTTCATCTTCATCATCCTCAGCATCGTCAGTGTCAGCATCTTCATCATCTTCATCCTCAGCATCATCTTCATCTTCATCTTCATCAGCATCATCTTCATCTTCATCCCTGGGAATGCCCCCTGTGCTTCAGCCTCAGCAGCATCTTCTTCATCCTCATCATCTTCATCACCTTCATCTTCATCTTCATCATTTTCTGCATCTCCATCTTCATTATCTTCATCACCGTAATCATCATCATCGTCATCTTCATCACCCTCACTCGCCCCCCCAAATCTTCATCCTCATCCTCATCCTCATCTTCATCTTCATCATCATCTCCATCTTCATCCTCATCCTCATCTTCATCTTCATCTTTATCCTCATCCTCGTCTTCATCTCTCTCAACTGCCCCCAAAACCATTTTCATCATCTTCATCCTCCTCCTCCTCATCCTCATCCTCACCGCCCCCCAAAAGTTCCAAAATCTCAAAAAAACTCCCCAAAAAACTGCGGGAAAAAAGGAAAAAATATCCCAAAAGCTCCCAAAAAAAATTTAAAAAAAAAATCCCAAAAACTCCCAAAAATTCCCCCAAAAGTTCCAAAAATTAAAAAAAAAATTTAAAAAATCCCAAACAACTCCCAAAAATCCCAGAAAAAACTCCCCAAAAATCCCCCAAAAAATCCCCAAAAAATCCCCAAAAATCCCCCCAAATTCCCAAAAACTCCCAAAAATCCCCCCCAAAAAAAACCAAAAAAATTCCCCCACCAAAAAAAATCCCAACCCCCAAAAATCCCAAAAATTAAAAAACTCCAAAAAATCCTAAAAAATAAAAAATCCCAACACCCACCCCCAAAAAAAAAAAAAATTCAAAAAAATCCCAAAAACAAGAAAAACTCCTCCAAACCCCGAGCCCCGCCCCTCGCTCCCATTGGCCGTTCTGCCGTTTGATTGACACTCCGCTCGCCCAGTGGGCGCCGCGCACCGGAAGCGGAAGCGGCGGCGGCGGAAGCGGAAGCGGCGGCAACGGCGGCAGCAGCGATGGCGGCGGCCTGGGCGCGGCTGGGGGCGCTCAGCGGAGCCGCCGCCATGGCGGGCGCGGCCTACGGGGCGCACGGTGCGGGATGGGGTCCGAAGGGGTCCCTGGGGGTTTTGGGGGTCCTGGGGGGTTTTGGGGGTCCTGGGGGGTCCGGGGGTCCCGGGGGTTTTGGGGGTCCCGGGGGTTTTGGGGGTCCTTGAGCTCCGTTCCTTCCCCCCCAGGAATGCGCCGCAGCGACCGGGACGAGTACCAGAAAGAGGTGAGTGAGGAGGGGAAAAACCCAAAATCAGCACAAAAACCAAAAAATAAATCCGCAAAAAACCCCAAGATCGCCCCCCAAAAATCCCAAAAATTCATTAAAAAAAAAACCAAACGCGAATCTCCCGCAGCTCTACGACACGGCCAATCGCTACCACCTCCTGCACAGCCTGGCGCTGCTGGCGGTGCCGCACTGCCGCCGGCCCCACCTGGTGAGAGACCCCAAAATCACCCCAAAAATATCCCAAAACCACCCCGAAATCCTGACCCCACTGCCGCCGGCCCCACCTGGTGAGAGACCCCAAAATCCACCCCAAAAACCACCCAAAACATCCCAAAATTATCCTAAAATCCACCCCGCACTGCCGCCGGCCCCACCTGGTGAGAGACCCCAAAATCACCCAAAATCACCCCAAAAATATCCCAAAATCACCCCAAAATTATCCCAAAATATCGCAAAATCACCCCGAAATCCTGACCCCACTGCCGCCGGCCCCACCTGGTGAGAGACCCCAAAATCACCCAAAATCACCCCAAAAATATCCCAAAATCACCCTAAAATCACCCCGAAATCCTGACCCCGCTGCCGCCGGCCCCACCTGGTGAGAGACCCCAAAATCACCCAAAATCACCCCAAAAATATCCCAAAATCACCCCAAAAATATCCCAAAACCACCCCGAAATCACCCTGAAATCACCCCGAAATCCTGACCCCGCTGCCGCCAGCCCCACCTGGTGAGAGACCCCAGAATCACCCAAAATCACCCCAAAAATATCCCAAAATATCCCAAAATCACCCCAAAAATAACCCAAAATCCTGACCCCACTGCCGCCGGCCCCACCTGGTGAGAGACCCCAAAATCACCCAAAATCACCCCAAAAATATCCCAAAATATCCCAAAATCACCCCAAAAATAACCCAAAATCCTGACCCCACTGCCGCCGGCCCCACCTGGTGAGAGACCCCAAAATCACCCCAAAAATATCCCAAAATTATCCCAAAATTATCCCAAAATCCACCCCGCACTGCCGCCGGCCCCACCTGGTGAGAGACCCCAAAATCCACCCCAAAAACCACCCAAAAATATCCCAAAAACATCCCAAAAATATCCCAAAATCGCCCCCAAAACCACCCCTAAAAACATCCCAAAATCATCCCAAAATCCAGCCCAGGGTGTCCCCCAAATTTGGGGTGTCCCCAATTCCTCCAATGTCCCCAAATCCCCCCAATTTTTTTCCCCAAATCTTCCCAAAATCCCCTCAAATCCCCCAAATTCCCCCCAAACCCCCAATTTTTCCCCAAATCTCCCCCAAACTCCCCTGAAATCACTCAAGCCCCCCACATTTCCCCCAAATTTCCCAATTTTTCGCCAAATCCCCCAATTTTTTCCCAAATTCCCCAAATCTCCGCAAACTCCCCTGAAATAACTCAAACCCCCCAAATTTCTCCCCAAATTTCCCAATTTTTCTCCAAATCCCCCCAATTTTTTCCCCAAATTCCCCCAAATCTCCCGCAAACTCCCCTGAAATAACTCAAACCCCCAAATTTCCCCCAAATTTCCCAATTTTTCGCCCCAAATCCCCCTAATTTTTTCCCCAAATCCCCCAAATTTTCCCCCAAATCCCCCAATTTTTCCCCAAATCCCCCAAACTCCCCTGAAATCACTCAAACCCCCCAAATTTCCCCCAATTTTCCCAATTTTTCCCCAAATCCACCCAAATTTTTTTCCCAAATCCCCCAAATTCCCCCTTAAATCTCCCCAATTTCGTGTCCCCCAGGCTGGCTCCCTGCTCCTGGCCGGCCTCGGCCTCTTCTGCTTCCCCTTTTACTTCCACGGCCTCACCGGGGACCCCCAGTTCAACCGGGGGGCGCCGCTGGGGGGGTCGCTGCTGATCCTGGGCTGGGCGGCCATGGCGCTCTAGGGGCCCCCGAAATCGGCGAGAAACCCCAAAATCAATGAGGAAACCCCGAAAATCATCCAAAAATCGTCTGGAAAAACCCCAAAATCGGCGAGGAAAACCCAAAATCAGCGAGGAAAACCCGAAATCAGCGGGAAAAAAACCCAAAAATCAGCGAGGAAAACCCGAAATCAGCGAGGAAAACCCGAAATCAGCGGGAAAAACGCAAAAATCACCATGGAAAACCCAAAATCATCCTGGCCCAGCGGCCGTGGCGCTCTAGGGCCCCGAAAACGGGGGGACCCCAAAATCGGCGAGGAAAACCAGAAATCAGCGGGAAAAAACCCAAAATCAGCGAGGAACCCCAGAAATTCACCATGGAAACCCCAAAATCATCCTGGGCCCGGCGGCCGTGGCGCTCCAGGGCCCCCGAAAATCAGCGAGGAAACCCCGAAATCAGGGGGGGGCTGATGGGGCTGAAGGGGATTTTGGGGGGAAATTGAGTTTTGTTTTTTAGGTTTTTTGTTGTTGTTTTTTTTTTAAGGGAGTTTTGGGGGGTTTTAAGGAGATTTTGGGGGTTTTTTGGCGGCTTTTTGGGGTTTTTAGGGGATTTTGGTTTTTTTAAAAGAAGTTTTGGGGCATTTTCAAGGGATTTCGGGGTTTTTTGAGGGGTTTGGGGTTTTAAAAGAGGTTTTGGGTTTTTTTGGGGGGTTTGGGTTTTTAGGGGATTTTTGGGTTTTTTAAGGGTTTTTCAGGGTGTTTTTTTAAAAGGGGTTTGGGGGTTCTTTAAGGGGTTTGAGTTTTTTCCCCAGGGAGTTTTGGGTTTTTTGGGAGGTTTTGGGCAATTTTGGGGATTTTCAGGGGACGGGAGTCACCGAGAGTGACCGGAAGTGGTCAGAGATCACCGGCGCTGACCGAAAGTGGCCGCAGGGTTTCCAGGGACGCTGTCCCTTTAAGAAGGGGGCGGGGCCTCCGCGCTCGCTCCCCATTGGTTGGTCCGGGCGCCGTCCAATGACAGCGCTCAGTGGCGCGACCGCGCCGCTGATTGGGCGAAGCGTCACTTCCGCTGACGTCACAGGGCGTTGCTGGGCAACAGCCAATGGCGCGCGGGGCTGGGCGAGGGGCGGGTCCGAAGCCGAGAACCAATAAGCGACCGCGCGCTTGTACCACGTGTGCATTACGTCATAGGGCGGGGCTTTGACCCCCTCAAATCCATCAGAGACCCCCCCAAAAAAATCCCAAAAACTCCCCAAAAAATCCCCCGCGCGCCGCGGCCGTGGGTGGTGCTGCTGCTGCTTTATTTGGGGTTTGTTTTTTTTGGGGGAGGGAAATCAGGGAGGGGTCGTACAAATGGGGGCGGGGCGGGGAGGGGCGGTATCAAAATTTGGGGAGGGGGCGCCGGGGGTGGGGAGGGGTCAGAAGAAATCCACGTCCTCGGGCGCGTCCAGGTCCCGGTACTCGACGATGGCGCGAGGGTCGCCCCGCACCATCCTGGGGGAGGGGCGGGGTCAGAGCGGCCCAAAATCCGCCCAAAATTCACCCAAAACTCACCCAGAGCCCAAAATCCGCCCAAAATTCATCCAGAGCCCAAAATCCATCTCATAATCCATCCTAAAATCTGTCCTGAGCCCAAAATCCTTCCCAAAATTCATCCAGAGCCCAAAATCCGTCCCAAAATCCATCCTAAAATCCATCCCGAGCCCAAAATCCACCCAAAATCCATCCTAAAATCCATCCCGAGCCCAAAATCCACCCAAAATCCACCCAAAAACCATCCAGAGCATAAAATCCACCCAAAATTAATCCCAAAATCCATCCCATAATTCATCCTGAGCCCAAAATTCACCCAGAGCCCAAAATCCATCCCCAAATCCATCCTGAGCATAAAATCCATCCCAAAATTCACCCAGAGCCCAAAATTCACCCAAAATCCATCCCATAATTCATCCTGAGCCCAAAATCCATCCTGAGCATAAAATCCATCCTGAGACCCCCCAAATCCGAAATTTTTGGGGATTTTTTCCCCATTTTTCAGTATTTTTTTCCCCTTTTTTTTTGTTTTTTTCCCCATTTTTTTGTTTTTTCCCCATTTTCGGGGTCCCCAATCCCATTTTTGGAGGTTTTTTTCCCCATTTTTTTGTTTCTTCCCCATTTTTTTTGTTTCTCGTCCCATTTTCAGGGTCCCCAATCTAATTTTTGGAGGTTTCTTCCGCATTTTTTTTGTTTTTTCCCCATTTTCGGGGTCCCCGATCCCATTTTCGGGATCCCCGATCCCATTTTTGGAGGTTTTTCCCCATTTCGGGGTCCCCCTCACCTGCTGCACGGTTTGTTCAGGTAGCCGCCCCCAGCCCCATTTTTTTTGTTTTTTCCCCATTTTCGGGGTCCCCGATCCCATTTTCGGGGTCCCCGATCCCGCTTTTGGGGTCCCCGATCCCATTTCGGGTGTTTTCCCCCTCACCTGCTGCGGGGGTTTGTTCAGGTACCCCCTCCAGCCCCATTTTTGAGATTTTTCCCCATTTTTTTGGTTTCTCTCCCCATTTTTGGGGTCCCCGATCCCATTTTCAGGGTCCCCAGTCCCATTTTTGGGGTCCCCAATCCCATTTTTTTTGTTTTTTCCCCATTTTTTTTGGTTTCTCTCCCCATTTTCGGGGTCCCCGATCCCATTTTCGGGGTCCCCGATCCCATTTTTGAAGTTTTTTTCCCCATTTTTGGAGGTTTTTGTCCCATTTTTGGAGGTTTTTTCCCCATTTCGGGGTGTCCCCGCTCACCTGCTGCGGGGTTTGTTCAGGTACCCCCCTCCGGCCCCGCCCTGCCCCCGGAAGGTCTCGTAGCTGCCGCGGCCGCCGTAGGGCCCGGGCGGGTACGGGTGGGACCCTGCGGGCAGCGAGGGGTTAAAGCCAGAGCCCAAAAAAACCCGCCCGAGAACCCAAAACCCGCCCAAAAACAGCCAAAAACAGCCCAAAAACAGCCCAAAAACCCCAAAACCCCGGAAAAACAGCCCAAAAATAAAAAAACATCCCAAAAACCCAAAAAACACCAGCCCGAAAACCCCAAAACCCGCCCCAAAACCAGCCAAAACCCCGAAAAAACAGCCCAAAACCAGCCCGAAAACCCCAAAACCTGCCCAAAAACAGCCAAAACCCGCCCAAAAATCAAAATAACCATCCCAAAACCAGCCAAAAACAGCCCGAACACAGCCAAAAAACCCGCCCAAAACCAGCCAAAACCCCGAAAAACAGCCCAAAAATAAAAAAAATTCCAAAACCAGCAAGAACCAGCCCAAAACCAGCCCCAAAACCAGCCAAAAAACCCCAAAAACAGCCCAAAACCAGCCGAAAAACCCCAAAACCCGCCTAAAAACAGCCAAAAACAGCCCAAAACCCCAAAACCAGCACAAAAACCCCAAAACCCGCCCCAAAACCCCCCGAAAAACAGCCCAAAAAACCAAAAACCCGCCCCAAAGCAGCCAAAACCAGCCCAAAACCCCAAAACCCCGAAAAACAGCCCAAAAATAAAAAATAAAAATCCCAAAACAGCAAGAACCAGCCCAAAACCAGCCCAGAAACAGCCCCAAACCGACCCAAAACCAACCCAAAAACAGCCAAAAACCCCAAAAACAGCCCAAAACCAGCCAAAAACACCCCAGAAACAGCCCAGAATAAGACAAAACACACAAAATCCCCCCAAAAACAGCCAAAACCAGCCCAGGATAACACAAAACACCCAAAACCAGACCAAAAACATCCCAAGAACAGCCCGAAATATCACAAAACATCCCAAAACATCCCAAAACCACCCAAACCTCCCCCAGATTTCCCCAAACCCCCCAAAAATCCCCCAAAATTCCCCCAAAACCTCCCGAAATTCCCCCAAATTCCCTAATTTTCCTCAAAATTCCCCCAAATTTCACCCAAGACACCCCAATTTCCCCCAAATCCCCAAGCCCCCCAATTTTCCCCAAATTTCCCCCAAAACCCCCAAATTTCCCCCAAAATCCCCCAAATCCTCCAAGACCCCCAATTTCCCCCAAACCCCCAAATTTCCCCCAAAACCCCCAAAATCCCCCAAATCCTCCCAAAACCCCCAAAATTCCCCAATTTTCCTAAAAATTCCCCCAAATTTCCCCCAAGACACCCCAATTTCCCCACAAACCCCCAAGACCCCCAAATTTCCCCCAAAACCCCCAAATTCCCAAAATTCCCCCAAAATTCCCCAAATTTCCCCCAAGACACCACAATTTCCCCAAAACCCCCAAATTTCCCCCAAGACACCCCAATTTCCCACAAATCCCCCAAGACCCCATAGACCCCCAATTTCCCCAAAATCCCCCAAATTTCCCCAAGACACCCCAATTTCCCCCAAGACACCACAATTTCCCCAAAACCCCCAAATTTCCCCCAAACCCCCCGAGCCCCGGTACCTCCGTATCCCAGCATGGGGGCCGGGGGGTCCACGTGGGCAGCAGCCCCTGGGGGGACTGGGGGAGATACGGAGCCCCCGGGGACAGCCCTGGGGACAGAGACGGGCAGGGTCACACGGGGGTCACACGAGGTCACACAGGGTCACAGGGTCACACGGGGTCACACGGGGTCACGCAGAGGGTCACAGGGGGTCACAGGGTCACACGGGGTCACACAGGGGTCACAGGGGGTCACACGAGGTCACACAGGGGGTCACACAGGGGGTCACACGGGAGTCACACAGGGGTCACAGGGTCACACAGGGTCACACGGGGTCACCCAGAATCATACAGCGATCACACGGGGTCACCCAGGGGTCACAGGGACACTGAGGTCACCATGAGGTCACCATGAGGTCACCAAGGGGTCACCAGAAACGTCCCCAAGGCTGAGGGAGGGGGCAAGTGGTCAGAGAGGTGACACAGGTGACATTACTGGCACACAGGTGACACAGGTGACACTGAGGTGACACAGGTGACACTGACCTGCGTTGGGCCCCCTGGCCCCTTGCCCCCTCGGGCAGCGCGGGGCGCTTAGGGTCCATCAGGTGTGACATTAATGGCACACAGGTAACACACACGGGTGACACACAGGTGACACACACAGGTGTGACATTAATGGCACACAGGTAACACACACAGGTAACACACACAGGTGACACACAGGTGACACACAGGTGACACAGACAGGTGGCACTGACCTGCATTAGGCCCCCAGGCCCTTGCCCCCCCTCGGGCAGCGCTGGGGGCGCTTAGGGCACACAGGTGTGACACACGGGTGACACACACAGGTGACACACAAAGGTGACACACACAGGTGACACAGGTGACACAGACAGGTGGCACTGACCTGCATTAGGCCCCCTGGCCCTTGCCCCCTCGGGGCAGCGCGAGGCGCTTGGGGCACACAGGTGTGACATTAATGGCACACAGGTGACACACACAGGTGACACACAGGTGACACAGGTGACACAGGTGACACAGGTGACACAGGTGACACTGAGGTGACACAGGTGGCACTGACCTGCATTGGGCCCCCTGGCCCTTGCCCCCTCGGGCAGCGCTGGGCGCTTGGGGCACACAGGTGTGACATTAATGGCACACAGGTGACACACACAGGTGACAATGAGGTGACACAGGTGACACACAGAGGTGACACACAGGTGACACAGGTGACACAGACAGGTGGCACTGACCTGCGTTGGGCCCCCGGGCCCTTGCCCCCTCGGGCAGCGCTGGGGCGCTTGGGGCACACAGGTGACACACAGGTGACAATGAGGTGACACAGGTGACACACAGGTGACACAGGTGACACAGGTGACACAGACAGGTGGCACTGACCTGCGTTGGGCCCCCCGGGCCCTTGCCCCCTCGGGCAGCGCTGGGCGCTTAGGGTCCATCAGGAAGTTGTTGAAGAACAGAACCTCCTTGCGCACGGCCGCCATCTTGTCACTGTGCTTGTTGAAGATGTGCTTGCGCACAAACTCGGGGCCCTGGGGACACATTGGGGACATGGGGACATGGGGACATTGGGGGATTGGGGGAATTAGGGGGACATTGGGGGATTGGGACATTGGGGACAGTGGGGGATTGGGGACATTGGGGGACATTGGGGGATTGGGGGAATTGGGGGACATTGGGGACAGTGGGGACAGTGGGGGACATTGGGGGACATTGGGGACATTGGGGACATTGGGGACATTGGGGACATTGGGGACATTGGGGACAGTGGGGACATTGGGGGACATGGGGACATTGGGGGATTGGGGACAGTGGGGACATTGGGGACATTTGGGGGACATTGGGGGACATTGGGGACATTGGGGGACATTGGGGACATTGGGGACATTGGGGACAGTGGGGACATTGGGGGACATGGGGACATTGGGGGATTGGGGACAGTGGGGACATTGGGGACATTTGGGGGACATTGGGGGGACATTGGGGACATTGGGGACACTGGGGGACATTGGGGACAGTGGGGGACATTGGGGGACATTGGGGGATTGGGGACAGTGGGGACACTGGGGACATTGGGGGATTGGGGACAGTGGGGGACACTGGGGACATTGGGGGATTGGGGACAGTGGGGACATTGGGGACATTTGGGGGACATTGGGGGACATTGGGGACATTGGGGACACTGGGGGACATTGGGGACATGGGGGGACATTGGGGACAGTGGGAGACATTGGGGACAGTGGGGACATGGGGGGACATTGGGGGATTTGGGACATTGGGGACAGTGGGGACATTGGGGACATTGGGGACAGTGGGGGATTGGGGGACACTGGGGGATTGGGGACACTGGGGACACTGGAGTGACAGACAGCCCCGTCCTGTCCTTTGCTTGTTCAAGGTGTCCCCAATGTCCCCAATGTCCCCAATGTCCCACCTTGAACTTCTTCCCGCTGAGGGGGCACAGCCACTTGTCCTTGCCCAGCTCCTGCCTGTCCCCAATGTCCCCAAGGTGTCCCCAAGGTGTCCCCAAGGTGTCCCCAATGTCCCCAAGGTGTCCCCAAGGTGTCCCCAATGTCCCCAATGTCCCACCTTGAACTTCTTCCCGCTGAGGGGCACAGCCACTTGTCCTTGCCCAGCTCCTGCCTGTCCCCAAGGTGTCCCCAAGGTGTCCCCAAGGTGTCCCCAATGACCCCAAGGTGTCCCCAAGGTGTCCCCAATGTCCCCAATGTCCCCAATGTCCCCAATGTCCCACCTTGAACTTCTTCCCGCTGAGGGGGCACAGCCACTTGTCCTTGCCCAGCTCCTGCCTGTCCCCAATGACCCCAAGGTGTCCCCAAGGTGTCCCCAATGTCCCCAATGTCCCCAATGTCCCCAGTGTCCCACCTTGAACTTTTTCCCGCTGAGGGGGCACAGCCACTTGTCCTTGCCCAGCTCTTGCGTGTCCCCAATGTCCCCAAGGTGTCCCCAAGGTGTCCCCAAGATGTCCCCAATGATTCCCAGGATGTCCCCAAATGTCCCCAAATGTCCCACCTTGAACTTTTTCCCGCTGAGGGGGCACAGCCACTTGTCCTTGCCCAGCTCCTGCGTGTTGGCGCTGACGAACTTCTCCAGCTCCTGCTCGGGGTCCTTGCGGCCGAGGCGCTGCGCGTCCTCCTCGGGCACCGCGCCCGGCCCGGCCAGCAGCGGCGCCAGGCGCGCCTCGAAGCCCCGCTGCCACTCTGAGACTGGGAGAGGGACACTGGTTATACTGGGAGCACTGGGAGTGCTGAAAAACCCCGTGAAAATGGCTAAAATCCCCGTGAAAATGGGTCAAAACCCCACAGAAATGGGGTACTGGGGTCAGTGGCAGCGGCGCCAGGCGCGCCTCGAAGCCCCGCTGCCACTCCGACACTGGGAGAGAGGCACTGGGGTTACTGGTTATACTGGTTATACTGGGAGTGCTGAAAAACCCCGTGAAAATGGCTAAAATCCCCGTGAAAATGGGTTAAAATGGGCAAAAACCCCATAAAATGGGGTAACAATGGGGTACTGGGGTCAGTGGCAGCGGCGCCAGGCGCGCCTCGAAGCCCCGCTGCCACTCCGAGACTGCAGAGAGGGACACTGGGGTTACTGGTTATACTGGGAGTGGGGAAAATCCCCGTTAAAATGGCTAAAATCCCCGTGAAAATGGGTTAAAATGGGTTAAAATGGGTAAAAACCCCACAGAAATGGGGTACTGGGGTCAGTGGCAGCGGCGCCAGGGCGCGCTCGAAGCCCGCTGCCACTCCGACACTGGGAGAGAGGCACTGGTTATACTGGTTATACTGGGAGTGCTGAAAATCCCCGTGAAAATGGCTAAAATCCCCGTGAAAATGGGTTAAAATGGGTCAAAACTCCATTAAATGGGGTAACAATGGGGTACTGGGGTCAGTGGGAGCGGCGCCAGGCGCGCCTCAAGCCCCGCTGCCACTCCGACACTGGGAGAGGGACACTGGTTATACTGGGAGCACTGGGAGTGCTGAAAATCCCCGTGAAAATGGCTAAAATCCCCGTGAAAATGGGTCAAAACTCCATTAAATGGGGTAACAATGGGGTACTGGGGTCAGTGGGAGCAGGGCAGGCGCGCCTCGAACCCCCGCTGCCACTCCGACACTGGGAGAGAGGCATACTGGTTAAACTGGTTATACTGGGAGCGGGCAAAATCCCCGTGAAAATGGGTTAAAATGGGTTAAAATGGCTAAAAACCCCACAGAAATGGGGTACTGGGGTCAGTGGCAGCAGGGGTGGATTTTGGGGTGGGTTTTGGGGTTTTGGGGTGGGTTTTGGGGTGTTTCTGGGGTGGATTTGGGGTGTTTTGGGATTTTTGGGGTGTTTTTGGGATTTTGGGGCTCAGCTTCGCCGTGGGACACGCCGGTGGGTTTTGTGGTGGATTTGGGGTGTTTTTGGGGTGGATTTTGGGGTGGATTTGGGGTGGTTTTGGGGCTCACCTTTGCCGTGGGACACGCGGTGGGTTTTGGGGTGGATTTGGGGTGTTTCTGGGGTGTTTCTGGGGTGTTTTTGGGGTGTTTTTGGGGTGGATTTGGGGCTCACCTTCGCCGTGGGACACGCGGTGGGTTTTGGGGTGTTTCTGGGGTGGGTTTTGGGGTGTTTTGGGGTGTTTTGGGGTGTTTCTGGGGTGTTTTTGGGGTTTCTGGGGCTCACCTTCGCCGTGGGACACGCAGTGGGTTTTGGGGTGGATTTGGGGTGGATTTGGGGTGTTTTTGGGGTGGATTTGGGGTGGTTTTGGGGTGGTTTTGGGGCTCACCTTCGCCCGTGGGACACGCGGTGGGTTTTGGGGTGGATTTGGGGTGGATTTTGGGGTGTTTCTGGGGTGTTTTTGGGGTATTTTTGGGCTCACCTTCGCCCGTGGGACACGCGGTGGGTTTTGGGGTGTTTCTGGGGTGTTTCTGGGGTGTTTCTGGGGTGTTTTTGGGGTATTTTTGGGCTCACCTTCGCCGTGGGACACGCGGTGGGTTTTAAGGGTGGATTTGGGGTGTTTTGGGGTGTTTTTGGGGGTGTTTTTGGGGTTTTGGGGCTCACCTTCGCCGTGGGACACGCGGGTTCAGAGCAGCGGGCCCTGCGTGGATGATCCCGCACCTGTTGGGCATCTCGTCCTCGTTGGGGTACTCGGAGGTGTTGTAGTAATCCACAGAGTGAACGATCGCGCAGGTACAGCAGCAGGCGGTCCAGGACCTGGGACACAGGGACATGGGGACACTGGGGAGTGGGGACACTGGGGGGATTGGGGACATTGGGGGATTGGGGACACTGGGGACACTGGGGACATTGGGGACATTGGGGGACTGGGGGCATTGGGGGATTGGGGACATTGGGGGATTGGGGACATTGGGGGATTGGGGGCATTGGGGACACTGGGGACATTGGGGACATTGGGGGGACTGGGGGGCATTGGGGGATTGGGGACATTGGGGGGATTGGAGGGATTGGGAACATGGGGACACTGGGGGACACTGGGGGACACTGGGGGACATTCTGGGGACATTGGGGGACATAGGGGACATTGGGGGCATAGGGGACAACGGAGACATCAGGGACACTTTGGGGACTCTTTGGTTCCACTTTGGGGACACCTCAGTGACACTTCTGGTGACACCTTGGCCACACCCTGGTGACCCCTCAGTGACACCTGGGCGCCATTTGGGGACAGCTGGTGGCAGCTGGTGGCAGCTGGTGGCAGCGGGACGCACCTTGAGCAGCTTCGTCGCGCTCCACCGTCACCTCGGCCGGGTTGGTCTCCCTGGCCGTGTCCTCGAGCTGGCCCTGGCCCTGTCCTTGGCCCTGGCCCTGGCCCTGCCCCCAGCAGCTCCTCCTCCTCGGCGCTCACCTCCTCGATCAGGTAATCGGTGATGTGCCGCAGCACCGAGTTCTGGGCCTGGGGCACAGGGACGGCGTTGGGGACATGGGGACATGGGGACACTGGGGGATTGGGGACAGTGGGGGATTGGGGACACTGGGGACATTGGGGACACTGGGGAGATTGGGGACACTGGGGACAGTGGGGACATTGGGGACACCGGGGACATGGGGGACACTGGGGGATTGGGGACATGGGGACATTGGGGACACTGGGGGATTGGGGACACTGGGGGATTGGGGACATTGGGGACATTGGGGACAGTGGGGACACAGGGACAGCGTTGGGGACATGGGGACAGTGGGGGATTTGGGACATGGGGGACACTGGGGGATTGGGGACACTGGGGACACTGGAGTAATTAGGGGACATGGGGGATTTGGACACTGGCGACGCTGGGGACACTGGTGGGGACTGGGGACACCTTAGTGACACTCTGAGCACACTCTGGTGCCACTCTGGGGACATTCTGGGCACACCTTGGCGACACTCCAGGAACCCTTTGGCGCCACCCTGGTGCCTTCTCGACGACATTGGGGGGACACTGGGGGCATCTGGGGACACCCTGGGCGCACTCAGGACCCCTTGGTAACGCTCTGTGTCCCTCCCTGTCCCCTGTGTCCCTGTGTCCCCTCCCTGTCCCCTGTCCCCTCTGTCCCCTGTCCCTCTCTGTCCCCTGTGTCCCTCTCTGTCCCCAGTGTCCCTCCCTGTCCCCTGTCCCCTCTGTCCCTGTCCCTCTCTGTCCCCGTGTCCCCTCTGTCCCCCGTGTCCCTCTGTCCCCTGTGTCCCCTCCTGTCCCCTCTCTGTCCCCAGTGTCCCCGTGTTCCCTGTCCCCTCACCCCGGGCTCCCCGCCGGGCGCTGGCTCCGCCCCGCCGTCCCCGGTGTCCCCGGCGCTGTCCCCGGCGCCGTCCTGCCCCGCTGCTGTCCCCGGCGCTGTCCCCGGCGCGCCCGGCGCGGTGCCCACGGCGCCCGGGGGGCTCCAGAGCCGCGCCCGCGCGTCCAGCGCCTGCACCAGGCGCGCGGCCAGCTTGATGTCGTGCCGCACGACCGGCCGGTGCTGCGTCAGCCCGGACACGTTCCGCACGCGCCGCGTCAGGTCCCGGTTCACGCCGGGGCTGAGCTCGCACTCACGGAGCTGGGAACCCAAAAATATCCAAAACATCCAAAATTAACCCAAAAATCCATCCTGAAATCCATCTAATCCACCCCCAGTCCCAGCCCGGACACGTTCCGCACCTGCCGCGTCAGGTCCCGGTTCACGCCCGGGCTGAGCTCGCACTCACGGAGCTGGGAACCCAAAAATATCCAAAAGTAACCCAAAAATCCATCCCAAAATCCATCCTGAAATATCCCTGAAACACAGAACAGCCCCAAATCCCAGACTGGACACACACCAGGGCTGAGCTCGCACTCACGGAGCTGGGAACCCAAAAATATCCAAAATTAACCCAAATCCATCCCAAAATAACCCTGAAACCAGCCACGCCCCAGACCCACCCGGATGTTCTGCAGGCTCCAGCAAATCTCCTTGATGTTCACGCTGCGGTCGAAGGTCACCCAGCCCCTCCTGAAGAACCTGAGAGAAAACCCAAAAATGCACCCAAAATCCCAAAATCCATCCCAAAAATCCGTCCCAAAATCAACCCAGCCCCTCCTGAAGAACCTGAGAGAAAACCCAAAAATAACCAAAATCCCAAAACCTACCCCAAAATCCATCCCAAAATCAACCCAGCCCCTCCTGAAGAACCTGAGAGAAAAACCCAAAAATACACCCAAAATCCCAAAAAATACCCAAAAATCCACCCCAAATCCCTCCTGAGGAACCTGAGAGAAAAAAAAACGCAAAACTGCACCAAAATCCCCCCTAAAATCCATCCCAAAATCCCAAAAATGCACCCAAAATCTCAAAAATCCACCCAAAAATCCTCCCCAAAACTTTCCTAAAGAACCTGAGAAAAAACCCCCAAAATGCACCAAAAACCCCCAAAAATTCCATCCCAAAATCCACCCCAAATCCCTCCTGAAGAACCCGAGTTAAACAAACCCCAAAATCCCCAAAAATCCATCCCAAAATCCCAAAAATCCGCCCCAAAATCCCAAAAATCTCCAAAAATTCACCCCAAACCCCTCCCGAAGAACCTGAGGGAAAAAACCCCCAAAAACCCCAAATTTTCTATAAATCCACCAAACTTCCCCCAAAATCCACCCAGCCCTTTGTGAACGCCCCTCAGTGACCCCAAAACGCCCAAATTTCCCCAAATTCCCCCAAATTTTCCCAAATTCCCCAGGCTCACCTCCTCTCGGGCTGCGGCTCCGACAGCGCCACGCGCATGAACCCGGGGTAGCGCTTGCACAGCTGGGGAGATTTTGGGGTTTTTGGGTTTTTTGGGGTTTTTTTGGGGTCTGGACCCCTCCCCAAAACCCCCCAGGACCCCCCCCGGGATTTTGGGGTGGATTTTGGGGTGGTTTAAATGGATTTTGGGATGGTTTTGGGGCAGCGCTTGCACAGCTGGGGGGGCACAGGAGAATTTTGGGGGAAAATTTTGGGGGTTTTTTGGGGGGTCTGGACCCCTCCCCAAAAACCCACAGGACCCCCATCAGGATTTTGGGGTGGTTTAAATGGATTTTGGGCTGATTTTGGGGTAATTTGGGGTGGTTTAAATGGATTTTGGGCTGATTTTGGGGTAATTTGGGGTGGTTTTGGGGTGGTTTTGGGGTGGTTTAAGTAGATTTTGGGGTGGTTTTGGGTTTTGGGCTGTTTTGGAGGTAACTTGGACTTTGGGATAATTTTGGGGAGATTTTGGGGTGACCCAGATGCATTTTGGGACCGTTTTTTTTTTTCTGTCCTTAGCTGTGGGAGCACAAACTGAGCCTCAAAAGTCCCCAAAAATCCCACCCAGGACCTCCCAAAATCCCCAAAAATCCCAAAATTTCTGCTCACCACCACGATCTCGGCCTGGGCCACGTTCCTCCTGAACAGGGAGCACGGGACCCCAAAGTCCCCCAAAACCTCCCCAAAACCCCCGAGGACCCCCAAAATCCCCTAAAACCCCCCAAAATCCCCCCAAACCCCCCGAATCCCCGCTCACCGCCACGATCTCGGCCTGGGCGATGTTGGGGGCGATGTTCCTCATGAACAGGGAGCAGGTTTTGTGCAGGGGCCGCGGTTTGGGGTCGGGGGCTGCCCCCCCCGCGCCCCCTCCCCCCTCCTTTTGGGCTTTTTGGGGTGGGGAGGGCGTGGCCGTGGGGAGGGGTCCCGGAGGGCTCCTCGGGGTTGGGCTTGTCCTCTTTGGGCTCTTCTGGGGGGAGATTGGGGGAGAGGGTCAGAGGGATGTCCCAAAAATATGGGACAGACCCCCCAAAAACCAGAGATAGCCAGAGACCCCAAAACCCCCAAAAGAGACCCCAAAACCCCCAAAAGAGACCCCAAATCCCCCAGAACCCCCAACAGAGACCCCAAATCTCCCACAAGAGACCCCAAACCCCATCCAGAGATCCCAAATCCCAGAGTCCCCCAAACCCCCCAAAAGAGACCTCAGACCCCTCCCAAGAGACCCCAATTCCCCTCAAGAGACCCCCAAATCCCATCCAGAGTCCCCAAAGTCCCCAAAACTCGCCCAAAGAGACCCGAAACCCAACCCAGAGACCCCAAATTCCTCCAAAATCCCCCCAAAAGACCCCAAATCCCTCCCAAGAGATCCCAAACCCCATCCAGGGGCCCCAAACCCCATCCAGGAGACCCCAAAGTCCCCTTGAATGTCCTCGATGTCCCCTCAGGGAACTCCCCAAGAGTCTTCCCCATGTCCCCTGTCACTATCCCTGTCCCTGTCCCTGTCCCTGTCAGTGTCCCCAGTGTCCCTGTCCCTGTCCCCAGGGTCCCCTCTCACCGTCCTGGCCCGTGTCCCTCCGTGCCCCGCTCTCGCTGTCCCCGCTGTCGCTGTCCCCAGTGTCCCCAGTGTCCCTGTCCCTGTCCCCAGGGTCCCCTCTCACCGTCCCTGGCCCGTGTCCCTCCGTGCCCCGCTCTCGCTGTCCCTATCCCTGTCCCCAGTGTCCCTGTCAGTGTCCCCAGTGTCCCCAGGGTCCCCTCTCACCGTCCTGGCCCGTGTCCTCCGTGCCCCGCTCTCGCTGTCCCCGCTGTCGCTGTCCCCGTCCTCGCTGTCCCGGCTGCGCTGGCGCGGCCGCGCCTGCAGGGGGAGCGCGAGGGGCGGGGTCAGGGGCGGGGCTTGGGCTGAGGGGTGGGGCTGGCTGGGAAAGGGGCGGGGCTTGGGATGGAGAAAGGGGAGGGGTTTGAGGCTGGGAGGAGGCTACATGGGGCTGAAGGGGAGGGGCCTTGAAAGGGGCGTGGCCTCTGTAAAGGTGGGGCTTTTCATGGCGGGGGTGTGGCTTGTTTAAAATGGGTGTGGCTTGGAAAGGGGTGTGGCCATGAGAGGGGTGTGGCTAACAGCAGGGGTGTGGCTAACAGCAGGAGGTGTGGCTATGAGAGGGTTGTGGCTAACAGCAGGGGGTGTGGCTAACAGCAGGGGTGTGGCTAACAGGTGAGGGGTGTGGCTAACAGCAGAAGGGTGTGGCTCCATCACTGGGGCGTGGCTCGGTGGGTGTGGTCTGTTGGGGGCGTGCCCACTGACCTTGGCCCCGCCCTCCTTGTCGCCTTCCTCCGCCTTGGTTCCCTTCTCCGGCCCCTCCTCCTCCTCCGGCCCCGCCCCTGCTGCAGGCTCCGCCCCCGGCTCCGCCCCTTCGGCCTGTGGGGAGGGGGGTCAAAGGGGACCCCAAAACCACAAGAGACCCCAAAAACAGACCCCAAAAATGCACCCCAGGGGGCAAAACCAACCCCAAACCCCCCTTAAAAGGAACTGTGGGGACCCCAAAATATATCCCAGGGTAACCCCAAAAAATCAATGCAGCCTTGAAAAATCCCCCAAAAGACCCCAAAAACACCTGAGGAACAAAGTGACTCCCAAAATCCCCACAGGGACCCCAAAATCCCCACGGGGAACCCAAAAAATCAAAGCAACCTTGAAAAATCCCCTCCAGGGGACCCCAAAAAAGACCCAAGGAAAGAATGGAATCCCAGAAACCCCCCAGGGGACCCCAAAACAGATCCCAAGGACCAAAGGGACTCCCAAAATTCCACAAGGGATCCCAAAATCCCCACAGGGACCCCGAAATAACCCCAAGCAACTTTAAAAAATTCTTCAGGGGACCCCAAAAAAAAGACCTCAAGAACCAAAGGGACTCCCAAAATCCCACAAGGAACCCCGAAAATAACCTCAAGGGCTAAAGGGATTCCAGTGGGCAGCAGAAGTCCCCCCAAAAAATCAAAGCAACCTTAAAAAGTTCTCCAGGGGACCCCCAAAAAAATACCTCAAGGACCGAAGGGACGCCCAAATCCCCCCCAGGGACCCCAAAATCCCCCCAGGGACCCCAAAATCCCGACCTTGTTGCTGTCATCGCCGTCGGGGCGCTCCGTGGGGCCTTTCCCCGCCGCTTCTGGGGGCCGGGGCTCCTCCTTTTTGGGGCCTTCGGCCTTTTCCGCCCGCTCCTCCTCCTCCTCCTGCTCCAGGATCCGCAGGTCGTGCTCCGTGCCCCCCTCCATCTTAATCACGGCTGGAAAAACGGGGAGAAACGGCCCAAAATCCAGTCAGGAATCACAAAAATTGGATTAGAAACTGAGGAGGCAGGGATCCGCTCCCCCTCCATCTTAATCATGGCTGGAAAAACGGGGAAAAACAGCTCAAAAACCAGTCAGGAATCACAAAAATTGGATTAGAAATGGAAAAGGGAAGGGATCTGTTCCTCCTCTGTCTTAATCGCTGCTGGAAATGTAGAAAAATGAGGAGGAAAAAAAGTGTGAGGGGAGGGAAATGGCGGAAAACTCTCAGGGGAGAGAAAAGGCGGGAAAGCGTGAGGGGAGAAAACGGCGGGAAAACGTGGGGGGAAGAAAACGGGGGGAAACTGAGGGAAAAAACCCAGAAATGCAGTGAAAAAACCTCAAAAACTGGTTTAAGACTTTAAAAGACGTGCAACAACCACATGGAAACAGGTTAAAAATACCTGAATTCGGAATAAACACATCCTAAATTGTGTCAGAATGCTCTGGAATGGGTGTTCCCTCACCATCTCCCCTCACGTTTTCCCACCTTTTTTCTCCCCTCATGTTTTCCCGCCTTTTTCTCCCCTCACGTTTTCCTGCCACTTTCTCCCTTCAGAGTTTCCTGCCTTTTTCTCCCCTTACATTTTCCCACTTTTTCCTTCCCTCATGTTCTCCCTACCATTTTCTCCCCTCACACTTTCCTGCCTTTTTCTCCCCTCACATTATCCTGCCTCTTTCTCCCCTCACACTTTCCTGCCATTTTCACCCCTCACGTTTTCTTGTCATTTTCTCCCCGCAGAGTTTCCTTTTTCTCCCCTTACATTTTCTGCTTTTTCCTCCCCTCATGTTTTCCCTACCATTTTCTCCCCTCACACTTTCCTGCCTTTTTCTCCCCTCACGTTTGCACTCTATTTTCTCCCCTCACACTTCTCCACCGTTTTCTCCCCTCACGTTTTCCCGCCTTTTCCTCCCCTCACGCTTCTCCCCCATTTTTTCCCCTCGGTTTCCCTCCCTTTTTTCTCCTCACACTTCCAGTTACCAGGAACTCCCCAAAAAGGATTAAAAGCATCCACAACCAGATGAAAAACTCATGGAAATCACTCAAAAACACCCCAAAACAGGTAAGGAAACACAGAAATCAGGCACAAACACCCAACAATCGGTCAGAAAGCCCAAGAATCTGAAATGTTTCCAGGAGAATTCTAAGGGATTTTTCTGGAGTGTAAAGGAGGGATTTTTTGGGATATCAAGGAAGGATTTTTTGGAATATCAGGGAAGGATTTTTTGGGACATTAGGGAGGCATTTTTTTGGACATCAGAGGGAGATTTTTGGGATATGAAGGAAGGAATTTTGGGATATCAGAGAAGGACTTTTTGGGATATCGAAGAGGGATTTTTTGGGACATCAGGGAGGAATTTTTTGGGATATTGGGGAGATATTTTTTGGGACTTCGGTGAGGAATTTTTGGGACATCAGGGAGGGATTTTTTTGGCATATCAGGGAGGGATTTTTTTGCAATATCAGGGAGGGATTGTTTGGTATATCAGAGGTATTTTTGGGGGAATTAGGAAGTGATTTGTGGCTGCTCCTGTGGGTTATTTGAGGATATTTCACCAGATATTTCCAGGCCCTTGCCAGGTGTCCCTGAGGGGTCCCAGAGGGATTTCTGAGGTATCAGGGAGTTTGTTTGGGGTATCAGGGAGGTTTTTAGGGGTATCAGGGAGTTTTTCTGGGGTATCAGGGAGTTTTTTTGGGATATCAGGGAGTTTTTCTGGGGTATCAGGGAGGTTTTTTGGGGTACCACGGAGGTTTTTTGGGGTATCAGGGAGGTTTTTAGGGGTATCAGGGAGGTTTTTTGGGGTATCAGGGAGGTTTTTTGGGGTACCAGGGAGGTTTTTGGGGCATCAGGGAGTTTTTCTGGGGTATCAGGGAGGTTTTTTGGGGTATCAGGGAGGTTTTTTGGGGTACCAGGGAGGTTTTTTGGGGTGCCAGGGAGCTTTTTGGGCACCTGCATCCAGAGTTTTGATGATCTGCGGGGCGCGGTCGATGTCCAGCAGCAGGTTGTCGAACCAGCCGTGCTCCCAGAGGTACAAAAACACCCCCAGGCGGTTCCTGAGGGCGGCCTGGGCCTCCTGCTGCCGCTTCCCCGCCTCGTCCGGGTGGTACTTGGAGCGGAACCTGGCAGTTTTGGGGGGAAAAAAGGGAAAAAAAGAGAAAAAACAGAAATCAGGGAGCGCTCAAAACCCCTCCGGCCCGCACGGCTGTGGAGGGGACGCCCCAAATCTGGGGGTTTTTCGGGGAGGGGGGAGCCCAGTTTGGAGGATTTGGGGGAAAAGGGGTGAGGCAACAACTGGGGAAGGGTCCCAAATTTGGGGTTGGAGAATTTGGGGAAGGGGGAGCCCCAAATTTTCTGTAATTGGGAATGAACGGAAAATTCCTGAGTGGATTATCTGGGTGGGAGGGGGAATTGGGGATGGGGAGGCCAAAATTGGAAAATTGGGGAGGGGACACCCCGAGTTTATGGGGGAACCCCGAGTTTGGTGCAACTAGGATGAAGGGATAATTATAAATCAAAATATTTTACAGATAAAACCCTGAAGTGTCCCCTGAATTTGGGGAGATCTGAGCCTCCTCAGAGGGGTTCAGATTTTGGGGCATTTCTGGCCTTCTCAGGGTTTTCTGGGGGGGATTTTTTGTGTTCCACATCGGTTTTGGGTGGATTTTTGGGATGTTCTCAGGAATTTTTGGGTTTTTGGTTCTCAGGAATGTTCTGGGTGTGATTTTTGTGTGATTTCAGGGGTTTTTGGGGAGTTTAAGGCACTTTTTGGTGTGTCTTGAATAGTTTTGAAACTATTCTTGGGGGTGCTTTGAGATATTCTCAAGCACATTTTTAGTTTGGAGGTTTTTTTTGGTTTTTTTTTTTTTTACATTTTGGGGGTGTTTTGGACATTTATTAAAAACAGGTTTGTGGCTGCTCTTAGGAGTGTTCAGGTGAATTTTGGGGTGGCTTTACAGCTTTGAAAATGCTTTGGGGCTTTTCCAGAGTGGTTTTGGAACATTTTGGGGGTATTTTGGCACATTTATGGTGTGATTTGGGGGGACTTTCAAGACTATTTTGGGGGTATTTTGGCACATTTTTGGTGTGATTTTTGGGGGATTTTCAATAACATTTTTGGGGTGCTTTAGCACATTTTTGCTGTAGTTTGGGGGGACATTTAAGAACAGTTTTGGAAGGTTTTCGCACATTTTTGTGTGATTTTGGGGGATTTTCAATAACATTTTTGGGGTGTTTTGGCACAATTTTGGTGTATTTTTGGCGGACATTTAAGAGCATTTTTTGGGGTGTTTTAGCACATTTTTGGTGCAGTTTTTGGGGGACTTTAAAGAACATTTTGGGGTATTTTGGCACATTTTTGGCGTGATTTTTGGGGGATTTTCAATAACATTTCTGGGGTGCTTTGGCACATTCTTGGCGTGATTTTTGGGGCACATTTAAGACCATTTTCGGGCGTTTTGGCACAATTTTGCTGTGGTTTGGGGGGATTTTCAAGACTATTTTCGAGGTGTTTTGACACAACTTTGGTGTATTTTTGGGGTACATTTAAGAGCACTTTCAGGGCATTTTAACACAATTTTGCTGTGGTTTGGGGGGATTTTCAAGACTATTTTTGGGGTGTTTTGGCACAATTTTGGTGTATTTTTGGGGGAAATTTAAGAGCATTTTCAGGGCGTTTTAACACAATTTTGCTGTGGTTTGGGGGGATTTTCAAGACTATTTTTGGGGTGTTTTGGCACAATTTTGGTGTATTTTTGGGGGACATTTAAGAGCATTTTTGGGGTGTTTTGGCACAATTTTGGTGTATTTTTGGGGGACGTTTAAGAGCATTTTCGGGGCGTTTTGGCACAACTTTGGTGCGATTTGGGAGGACACTCAAAAGCATTTCCGGGGTGTTTTCCCAGGGGTTTCTGGGCGGCCTTGGGGGCAATCCTGGGGAGGTTTCCGAGCCGTTTTTGGGGTGCTCCGAGGTGTTTCCAGGTGGGATTTTTGGGGGGGTTCTCGGGGGGTGGGGTCGGTCATACCTACACTCGCCGCGAGCGTCGCCGTCCGCCGAGCCCCGAAAAAAAAACTGGGGCGTTTTTAAAACCCCGGCCCCGAGAGCGGCCGCTTTTATCGGCGCAAACAACCCCCACACAACATCCAGAGGAACAAAAAAATAAAATAACAAAGGTCCCTGGCTGCTTCCTGCACTGTGACCTCGCCGCATTGTGCGCGGCCCCGCCCTCTCTGCCTGCCCCGCCCGGCGGCTCCGCGGCTCCCGAGGGCGCTGGGAGAGAAGGGAATTGTTAAACCTGGAGAGAACCCCGGAGAGATCCACCCCAGAGACACAGGAATCGTTAAACCTGCAGAGAACCCCGGAGAAATACCGAATTCCCAAAAATATCCACCCCAGAACCCACCCGGAGACACAAGAATCGTTAAACCTGCAGAGAACCTCGGAAAAATACCGAATTCCCAAAAAATCCACCCCAGAACACAACCCAGAGACACAGAACCTCGGAGAAATACCGAATTCCCAGAAATATCCACCCCAGAACCCACCCCAGAGACACAGGAATCGTTAAACCTGCAGAGAACCCCGGAGAAATACCGAATTCCCAGAAAAATCCACCCCAGAACCCAACCCGGAGACACAGGAATTGATAAACCTGGAGAGAACCCCGGAAAAATACCGAATTCCCAAAAAATCCACCCCAGAACCACCCCGGAGACACAGGAATTGTTAAACCTGGAGAAAACCCAAAAAATCTTAAACCCCAAAAAAATCCACCCCAGAACCCAACCCAGAGACACAGGAATTGTTAAACCTGCAGAGAACCCCGGAAAAATACCGAATTCCCAAAAAATCCACCCCAGAACCACCCCGGAGACACAGGAATTGATAAACCTGCAGAGAACCCCGGAGAAATACCGAATTCCCAAAAATATCCACCCCAGAACCCACCCGGAGACACAGGAATTGTTAAACCTGCAGAGAACCCCGGAAAAATACCGAATTCCCAAAAAAATCCACCCCAGAACCCAACCCAGAGACACAGGAATTGTTAAACCTGGAGAGAACCCCAGAAAAATCCACCCCAGAACCACCCTGGAGACACAGGAATTGATAAACCTGGAGAAAACCCAAAAAAAATCTCAAACCCCAAAAAAATCCACCCCAGAACCCAACCCAGAGACACAGGAATTGATAAACCTGGAGAAAAGCCCAAAAAAATCCCAAACCCTAAAAAATCCCAAACCTTAAAAAATCCCAAGCCCTAAAAAAAATACCAAATCCCTAAAAAATCCTAGACCCCAAAAAAATACCAAACCCTAAAAAAATCCCAAATCCCCAAAAAATCCCAAAACTCAAATCCACCCCAAATGACCCTGAGTGGGTTTGGGGAGGATTTTTGGGGTCCAGAGCAGGTTTTTTTGGGGTGCAGAATTGATTTTTTGGGATGCAAAAATCGTTTTGGAAATCCAGGAATTTGCCTTGGAATTACAAATTATTGTTTTCAGGTTCGGATTTTTGGGGGGATTTATCCCATTTTTGGGTGATTTATCCCACTTTTGGGAGAGGAATTTATCCCATTTTTGGGAGATTTATCCCATTTTTTGGGGGGATTTATCCCATTTTGGGGGGGATTTATCCCATTTTTGGGGGATTTATCCCATTTTTGGGGGGGATTTATCCCATTTTTGGTAAAATTTTCTCATTTTCTGAGAGTTCTAATTTTTTTCCATCCCAGATTTTCTTGGATAGTTTTCAGGGAGATTTTAACATCATTCCTAAACCACAACTTTTTTTATCACCACCAATTATTTTCTATACAGATTATTTCCTCCAAACCTGACACATTTTTTATCACCTGTGCCAAATTTTACTCCTCGATCCCAAATTTTTTGTACACAAAATTTCCTCAGGAAACCACAACTTTATTTTTGGAACGTAATTTTTGTAACATTTCTCCAAATTACCAAATTCCTTTTAAACTCCAATTTTTTTCTGCACTCCAAATTTTTCCTCTGCACCCCAAATTTTTCATCTGGACCCCAAATTTTTTCCAGGCACAGCACAGATTTTTTATTTTCCCCAAGCACCAAATTTTTTAGGATTCTGGTATTTTTGGGAACCCGTTTGCTCTTTAACCTGCCAACCCTTTTTTTGGGGGTCCCATTT
This sequence comes from Luscinia luscinia, assembly GCA_034336685.1. NCBI lineage: Eukaryota > Metazoa > Chordata > Aves > Passeriformes > Muscicapidae > Luscinia > Luscinia luscinia. The sequence continues at coordinate 34,458 of JAKWBO010000269.1, read as the reverse complement.
TTTGGGGATACACGACTTTTTAGGAATTGATCATTTTTTGGCAATACTGATAACTTTCCCATAAAATTTCCGATTTTTAGGTGCCAATCTCATTCCTGGACACCGATTTTTTTGGAACAAAGCCGTTTTTTGGGGACCCAAACCCATTTTTGGTGTTTCAGACCCAATTTTGGAGTCCTAAACCCATTTTTAGGCTCCCAACCCCATTTTTCGAGGTCTCAGCCCCATTTTTTAGTCTCTCAACCCCATTTTTCAATGTCCCAAAACCATTTTTCGGGGTCCCAATCCCCATTTTTGGCATTTCAGAGCCTTTTTCAGCATCCCCACCCCATTTTTCAGGGTCCCAACCCCATTTTTCAAGGTCTCAACCCCGTTTTTCGAGGCCCCAACCCCACTTTTCGAGGTCCCAGCCCCGTTTTTCGAGGTCTCAACCCCGTTTTTCGAGGCCCCAACCCCATTTTTCAAGGTCCCAGCCCTATTTTCTGAGATCCCAACCCCGTTTTTCGGGGTCCCAACGCCATTTTTTGGGGTCCCAACCCCGTTTTCGAGGTCCCAGCCCCGTTTTTTCGGGGTCCCACCCCCGTTTTTCGTGGTCCCAGCCCTATTTTCTGAGATCCCAACCCCGTTTTTCAGGGTCCCAACCCCATTTTTCGGGGTCCCAGCCCTGTTTTTCGAGGTCCCAACCCCGTTTTTCGGGGTCCCAGCCCGTTTTCCGTGGTCCCAGCCCTGTTTTCTGAGATCCCAACCCCACTTTTCGAGGTCCCAACCCCGTTTTTTCAAGGTCCCAGCCCCGTTTTTCGTGGTGCCAGCCCTATTTTCTGAGATCCCAACCCCGTTTTTCGGGGTCCCAATCCCATTTGTCGAGGTCCCAGCGCCATTTTTTGGGGGTCCCAACCCCGTTTTTCGAGGTCCCAGCCCCGTTTTCTCGGGGTCCCAGCCCCACTTTTCGAGGCCCCAACCCCATTTTTCGAGGTCTCAGCCCCGTTTTTCGAGGTCCCAGCCCCGTTTTTCAGGGTCCCAGCCCCGTTTCTCGGGGTCCCAGCCCCGATTTCGGGTCCCAGCCCCGCCCCGGGCACGTACCACTCCTCGTCCTTGTGTGCCAGGAAGAACTCCTGCAGCTGCTGCCGCCGGAAGTCCAGCTTGTAGTCGTTGTAGCGCTTCACCGCCTCCGTCTCGTCCACGGCGTCGTCCAGCGACAGCAGGAACTCCTTGAAGCTCTTCATCACCGGGGCGGGCGCCATGCCCAGGTCCACCTCCGCGATGGTGCCCAGCCTGGGGTACCGGGGCTTTGGGGGCCGTACTGGGGGTTTGGGGGCCGTACTGGGGAGTTTGGGGGCTGTATTGGGAGGCTTGGGGGGATATCGAGGGGTTTGGGGGATACCGGGGTTTGGGGGCCGTACTGGGGGCTTTGGGGGCTGTACTGGGGGTTTGGGGGGATATTGGGGGTTTGGGGGGCATACTGGGGGGATACCGGGGCTTTGGTGGCCATACTGGGGGGTTTGGGGGGGATACCGGGGTTTGGGGGCAATTTTGGGGGTTTGGGGGGATATTGGGGGTTTGGGGGCCGTACTGGGGGCTTAGGGGGATATTGGGGGCTTGGGGGTGATATTGGGGGTTTGGGGGGATATTGGAGGTTTGGGGGGATATTGGGGGGTTTGGGGGGGATATTGGGGGCTTGGGGGGATACCGGGGGCTTGGGGGGATACCGGGGTTTGGGGGGATACCGGGGGTTTGGGGGGATACACCGGGGGTTTGGGGGGATATCAGGGGGTTTGGGGGGATACCGGGGTTTGGGGGCCGTACTGGGGTTTAGGAATGTATTGGGGGGTTTGGGGGATATTGGGGGTTTGGGGGCTGTATTGGGGGGCTTGGGGGGATATTGGGGGTTTGGGGGGATATTGGGGGTTTGGGGGATATTGGGGGACTTAGGGGCGTATTGGGGGTTTAGAATGCATACTGGGGGGCTTGGGGGGATATTGGGGGTTTGGGGGGATATTGGGGGTTTGGGGGCCGTACTGGGGGGTTTGGGGGTGATTTTAGGGGCTGGGGTCACTATCAGGGACTATCGTGACATTCGGGATCAATATCGTGGAGTTTGGGGTCACTATCGTGAGCTTGAGGTCGATATTGTGGAGTTTGGGGACCCCAGCCCAGATTTTGGGGTGAATTTGGGGTTTTGGGGCTCACCTGGCCTGGATGGGCAGCAGCTGGTGCTGCACCGGGGGGGTTTTGGGGGGATTTCAGGGCTGGCTCTGGGTCAGTTTTTGGGATTTTTTGGGGTTTTTTTCAGGGTTGATTCTGACGGCCCCCAGCTCAGATTTTGGGGTGAATTTGGGGATTTTTGGGGTTTTGGGGCTCACCTGGCCTGGATGGGCAGCAGCTGGTGCTGCACCCGGGGGGATTTTGGGGGATTCTGTGATAGTTCCGGGTCAGTTTTTGGGATTTTTTGGGGTTTTTTTCCAGGGTTGATTCCGGCAGATCCCAGCCCAGATTTTGGGGTGAATTTGGGGATTTTGGGGCTCACCTGGCCTGGCTGGGCAGCAGCTGGTGCTGCACCCGGGGGGATTTTGGGGGGATTCTGTGATAGTTCCGGGTCAGTTTTTGGGATTTTTTGGGTTTTTTTTCGGGCTGGTTCTGACAGATCCCAGCCCAGATTTTGGGGTGAATTTGGGGATTTTTGGGGTTTTGGGGCTCACCTGGCCTGGATGGGCAGCAGCTGGTGCTGCAGCAGCTGGTGCTGCATCTCGTGGGGTCCCCAGGGCGCCTGGGGGGGGCCGATAGGTGGGGCCCGCCTCCCCCGCTGTAGGGCAGCTCGTAGCCGCTGTGGTAGGGGTCAGTGCCGTGGTCATCCCTGCGGCCAGAGAGTGACCAGGGGTCACTGAGGGGTCACTGAGGGGTCAGGGGTCAGTGCCGTGGTCATCCCTGCGGCCAGAGAGTGACCAGGGGTCAGCCAGGGGTCACTGAGGGGTCACTGAGGGTCAGGGGTCAGTGCCGTGGTCATCCCTGCGGCCAGAGAGTGACCAGGGGTCACTGAGGGGTCACTGAGGGGTCAGGGGTCAGTGCCGTGGTCATCCCTGCGGCCAGAGAGTGACCAGGGGTCACTGAGGGGTCACTGAGGGGTCAGGGGTCAGTGCCGTGGTCATCCCTGCGGCCAGAGAGTGACCAGGGGTCAGCCAGGGGTCACTGAGGGGTCAGGGGTCAGTGCCGTGGTCATCCCTGCGGCCAGAGAGTGACCAGGGGTCAGCCAGGGGTCACTGAGGGGTCAGGGGTCAGTGCCGTGGTCATCCCTGCGGCCAGAGAGTGACCAGGGGTCAGCCAGGGGTCACTGAGGGTCAGGGGTCAGTGCCGTGGTCATCCCTGCGGCCAGAGAGTGACCAGGGGTCAGCCAGGGGTCACTGAGGGTCAGGGGTCAGTGCCGTGGTCATCCCTGCGGCCAGAGAGTGACCAGGGGTCAGCCAGGGGTCACTGAGGGCTCAGGGTCAGTCACAGTCAGGAGCAGATTTCGGGCTGGATTTGGGAGATTTTGGGGATTTTGGGGTGAATTTGGGGGATGTTTTTGGGGTGGCTTTGGGGGGGATTTTGGGACGGATTTCGGGACATTTTGGGATATTTTGGGCAGGTTTTGGGGTGTTTTGGGGGGCTCTCAGTCGCAGCGCAGGCGCTTCTGGGCAGTTTGGGCTGTGTTTGGTGTGTATTTTGGGATGGATTTTGGTGTGTGTTTTGGGGGCGTATTTTGGGGTGTGTTTGGGATATTTTGGGCAGTTTTTGGGCAGTTTTGGGCACATTTTGGGGGCTCTCACCAGTCGCGGCGCAGACGCTTCTGGGGCAGTTTGGGCTGTGCTTTGGTGTGTATCTTGGTGTGTGTTTCAGGATGGATTTTGGGGTGTGTTTGGGGTGTATTTTTGGGATATTTTGGGCAGTTTTGGGCAGTTTTGGGCACATTTTGGGGGCTCTCACCAGTCAGCGGCGCGAGGCGCTTCTGGGGCGGGCTCAGCTCGTGCCGGGGCGGCGAAGCGCCAGCGCTCGCTGTGCGGTCGTAGTCGCGATAGTCGCGGGAGCGGCGCTCGCGGCCCCGCTCCCAGTCCCTGAGACATGGGGGAGACTGGGTGAACTGGGGGGACTGGGAACCTCAGACACCCCCGGCCCCGCTCTCCCAGTCCCTGAGACACGGGGGGAACCGGGTGAACTGGGGGACTGGGAACCGCAGACACCCCCCAGTGCCTAAACTGGGAACCTGAGAAACCCCCGGCCCCGCTCCCATTCCCTGAGACACGGGGGAACTGGGTGAACTGGGGGACTGGGAACCACAGACACCCCCGGCCCCGCTCCCAGTCCCTGTGACATGGGGGAACTGGGTGAACTGGGGGACTGGGAACCACAGACACCCCCAGCCCAGCCCCGCTCCCAGTCCCTGCGACACGGGAACTGGGTGAACTGGGGAACTGGGAACCTCCCAGTGCCTCAACTGGGAACCACAGACACCCCCGGCCCCGCTCCCAGTCCCTGAGACACGGGAACTGGGTGAACTGGAGGAACTGGGAACCTGGGAACTATCCCAGTCCATCCCAGTCCCTCCCAGTCCCTCCCAGTTTATCCCAGTCCCTCACCGGTCGCTCCAGTCCTCCCTCCGTCTCTCCTCCCTCTCCCGGGATCTCTCGTAGTCGCTCCAGTGCCCCCAGTGCCCATCCCAGTCCATCCCAGTGCCCATCCCAGTCCCTCCCAGTCCCTCCCAGTGCCCATCCCAGTCCCCCCAGTCCATCCCAGTCTATCCCAGTCCCTCACCGGTCGCTCCAGTCCTCCCTCCGTCCTCTCCTCCCTCTCCCGGGATCTCTCGTAGTCGCTCCAGTGCCCCCAGTTCCCATCCCAGTCCCTCCCAGTTCCCATCCCAGTGCCCATCCCAGTCCCTCCCAGTCCCTCCCAGTCCATCCCAGTGCCCATCCCAGTCCATCCCAGTGCCCATCCCAGTCCATCCCAGTCCCTCCCAGTCCATCCCAGTTTATCCCAGTCCCTCACCGGTCGCTCCAGTCCTCTCTCCTCCTCTCCTCCCTCTCCCGGGATCTCTCGTAGTCGCTCCAGTGCCCATCCCAGTGCCCATCCCAGTCCATCCCAGTCCCTCCCAGTTCCCATCCCAGTCCCCCAGTCCCTCACCGGTCGCTTCCAGTCCTCTCTCCGTCTCTCCTCCCTCTCCCGGGATCTCTCAGTAGTCGCTCCAGTGCCCCCAGTGCCCATCCCAGTCCATCCCAGTGCCCATCCCAGTCCATCCCAGTTTATCCCAGTCCATCCCAGTCCCCCCAGTCCCTCCCAGTCCCATCCCAGTCCCTCCCAGTCCATCCCAGTCCCTCCCAGTCCCCCAGTCCCTCACCGGTCGCTCCAGTCCTCCCTCCGTCTCTCCTCCCTCTCCCGGGATCTCTCGTAGTCGCTCCAGTGCCCATCCCAGTCCATCCCAGTCCATCCCAGTCCCTCCCAGTCCCTCCCAGTTCCCATCCCAGTCCATCCCAGTCCCTCACCGGTCGCTCCAGTCCTCTCTCCTCCTCTCCTCCCTCTCCCGGGATCTCTCGTAGTCGCTCCTCTCCCTCGCGGAACTTGTCGCGGCGCTGCCGGTCGTACTCGTCATCGCTGTCGCCCATGCTGGGGGCGGGGGTCAGCAAAACAGACCCCAGACCCAAATAACCCAAATACAGACCCAAATAGAGACCCCAGACCCAAATACAAACTCCAAATACAGAGCCCATGCTGGGGGCGGGGGTCAGCACCGGGACCCCAGACCCAAATACGGACCCCAGACCCAAATAGAGACCCCAAACACAGACCCCAGACCCAAATACGGACCCCCAGACCCAAAATAACCCAAACACAGAGCCCATGCTGGGGACGGGGGTCAGACGGGACCCCAGACCGAAATACAGACCCCAGACCCAAATAGAGACCCCAGACCCAAAATAACCCAGACACAGAGCCCATGCTGGGGACGGGGGTCAGACGGGACCCCAGACCCAAACAGAGACCCCAAATACGGACCCCCAGACCCAAATACAGACCCCAAATACAGACCCCAGACCCAAATAACCCAAACACAGAGCCCATGCTGGGGACGGAGGTCAGCCAAAAACGGACCCCAGACCCAAATACGGACCCCAGACCCAAATAACCCACACACAGAGCCCATGCTGGGGGGCAGCACCAGGACCGCAGACCCAAATACACACCCCAAATACAGACGCCAAATACAGACCCCAGACCCAAATACGGACCCCAAACCCAAATAACCCAAATACAGACCCCAAATACAGACCCCAGACTCAAATACGGACCCCAGACCCAAATATGGACCCCAAATACAGACCCCAGACCCAAATACGGACCCCAGACTCAAATACAGAGCCCATGCTGGGGGCGGGGTCAGACAGACACGGACCCCAGACCCAAATATGGACCCCAGGCCCAAACACGGACCCCAGACCCAAATAACCCAAATACACACCCCAAATACGGACCCCAAATAGAGACCCCAGACCCAAATAACCCAAATACGGACCCCAAATAGAGACCCCAGACCCAAAATAACCCAGACATGGGACCCCAGACCCAAATACGGACCCCAGACCCAAAATAACCCAAACACAGAGCCCATGCTGGGGACAGGGGTCAGCCAGACACGGACCCCAGAACCAAATACAGACCCCAAATACAGACCCAAATAGAGACCCCAGACCCAAATACAGACCCCAAATACAGAGCCCAGACCCAGACACAGACCCCAGACCCAAATACAGAGCTCATGCTGGGGGACAGGGGTGAGACGAGACCCCAGACCCAAATATGGAACCCAAATAGAAACCCCAGGCCCAAAATAACCCCAAAATGGGACCCCAAAAGGGACCCCAAACACAGACCCCAGACCCAAAACCGGATCCCCGGCCCCAAACTTACCCCCAAAAACAAACCGCCCCCAAATCTGAGACCCTCCCAAAAGCCCAGGACCCCCAAATTCCACCCCAAGAATCCCCGAGCCCCCAAAACCTGAGACCCCAAAATTCCACCCCAAGAATCCCCGGAGCCCCCAAATCCCCCCCAAAATCTGAGACCCCCAAATTCCACCCCAAGAATCCCCGAGCCCCCAAATCCCCTCCCCAAAACCTGAGACCCCCAAATTCCTCCCCCGGCCCCCGAGCCCGCCCAATCCCGCCATGCTCCGCGGCCTCCCTCAGGCCCCGGGACCCCCAACCCCCAAACCCCTCCCCAAAATCCCCCGTGAAGTCACAGCCCCCCCGAGCCCCGTGACGTCACGCGGGGACCCCCCGCACCTGCCCGCGCGAACCCCGCGCCTCGCGCGCGCCGCCGCCCGCTTCCGGTCCGCGCCGGGCGGAAGTGACGTCAAGCGGCGGCGCCGAAACGGGCGGAGGGAAGGGGGGGAGGGGCGGCGGCTGCGCCTCCTGTACCGGCGGCTTTACCCGGGGAACGGGAGCGGGAGCGGGAACGGGAGCGGGAGCGGGAACGGGAGCAGGAGCGGAAACGGGAACGGGAACGGGAACGGGAACGGGAACGGGAACCGCGCGGGCCGCGGCCGCGCTCCCGTCGGCGCTGGCGGCGGCTGCTCACTGCGCCTGCGCGGCCTCTGGCACCGCTCACTGCGCATGGGCGGCCTCTGGTAACGCTCACTGCGCCTGCGCGGCCTCTGCCACCGCTCACTGCGCCTGCGCGGCCTCTGGCACCGCTCACTGCGCCTGCGCGGCCTCTGGCACCGCTCACTGCGCATGCGTGCCTTTGTCGATTCTCCTTATTGCGCGTGCGCGGCGTCTGCTGCCTTTGCTTGCTGCGCGTGCGCGGCGCTGGCCCCGCCCCTCCCGCCGCCATCTTCTTTGCCCGCGTCACGTGACGCCAGCCCCGCCAGCATTTTGTCCCGGCGGGATCCGCGCATGCGCAGAGCGGCCGCTGAGGCGCCCTGGGCGCCGCCATATTGCCAGGGCCCGCCCAGTGCTCCCAGTAACCGCCCAGTGCTCCCAGTAACACCCCAGTAACACCCCAGCTAACACCCCAGTAACACCCCAGTGCTCCCAGTGTTCGTACTGGTCTGTACTGGTGCTTCACTGGTGTGCACAGCCCGTACTGGTCTGTACTGGTCTGTACTGGTGTTTCACTGGTCTGTACAGCCCGTACTGGTCTGTACTGGTCTGTACTGGTCTGTACTGGTCTGTACTGGTGTTTCACTGGTCTGTACAGCCCGTACTGGTTTGTACTGGACCCTCAGGCTCCTCCCAGTCCCATTTTAGCCCCCAGTCCCTCCCAGTTCATCCCAGTCCTCCCAGTTCATCCCAGTTCATCCCAGTTCCATTGTAGTCTCTCCAATTTCCCTTCCAGTCCCTCCCAGTGCCCCCCAGTTTATCCCAGTGCCCCCAATTTCCATCCCAGTCCATCCCAGTGCCCCCAGTTTATCCCAGTTTATCCCAGTCCCCTCCCAGTGCCGTCCCAGTTTATCCCAGTACCCCCAGTTCCCTCCCAGTCCCTCCCAGTCCCTCCCAGTTTATCCCAGTTCCATTTTAACCCCTCAATTTCCCTCCCAGTCCATCCCAGTCCCCCCAGCCCCCCAATTTCCCTCCCAGTCCCTCCCAGTGCCCCCCAGTTTGTCCCAGTGCCCCCAGTTTCCTTCCCAGTTCCCCCAGTCCATCCCAGTTAATCCCAGTCCCTCCCAGTCCCTCCCAGTGCCCCCCGTTTATCCCAGTTTCCCTCCCAGTCCATCCCAGTTCCATCTTAACCCCCAGTTTCCCCCAGTCCCCCCAGTGCCCCCAGTTTCTCCCAGTCCCCTCCCAGTGACGTCCCAGTTTATCCCAGTGCCTCCCCGTTTGTCCCAGTCCCTCCCAGTTCCATTTTAACCCCCAGTTTCCCCCAGTCCATCCCAGTTTATCCCAGTCCATCCCAGCCTCCCCAATTTCTCTCCCAGTCCATCCCAGTTTATCCCAGTTCCATTTTAACCCCCCATTTTCCCTCCCAGTTTATCCCAGTCCATTCCAGTCCCCCAGTTTCCCTCCCAGTCCCTCCCAGTGCCCCCAGTTTATCCCAGTCCCTCCCAGTCCATCCCAGTTTATCCCAGTTCCATTTTAACCCCCCAATTTCTCTCCCAGTTTATCCCAGTCCGTCCCAGTCCCTCCCAGTTTATCCCAGTTCCATTTTAACCCCCCCGTTTCCCCCCAGTCCCTCCCAGTCCCTCCCAGTTCCCCCAGTGCCCCTCCCGGGAAGTTCCCAACAAAAGCTCCTTTTCCTGCCCGGGGGGGCCCCGCCCCTCCCCCCCCGCCCCCCCCGCGACCCCCGCGACCCCCGGGGGGGGAGGGGCGGCCCGAACGAGCCCCGAGCGCGCGCGGCGCCCCCAAAACGGCGCCGGGACCCCAAAAACACCCAAAAAACCCCAAAAAACCCAAAAAAACCCAAAAAAACCCAAAAATCCCGAGAGCGGTTCGGGGTCCCCTCCCGAAAAAACAAAATTTGGAGATTTCGGGACCTCCGGGACTTTTTGGGACTTTTTGGGATTTTTTTGGGATTTTTTGGGGATTTTTTCTGGGATCTTTTGGAGATTTCTTTGGGATTTTTTGGAGAATTTTTGGGATTTTTTGGGGATTTTTTTGAGGAATTTTTTGGGGATTTTTTTATAATTTTTTGGGATTTTTTGGAGAATTTTTGGGATTTTTTGGGGATTTTTTGGGGATTTTTTGGGACTTTTTGGGGGATTTTTTGGGGATTTTTTTTGGGATTTTTTGGGGATTTTTTTTATAATTCTTTGAGATTTTTGGGGGGATTTTTTGGGATTTTTTGAGATTTTTTGGGGATTTTTTGGGGGGGTCCTTGCAAGAGATTTTGGGACCCCCCCCGGGATTTTTGGGACCCCCCCCCCGAACCCCCCGGAGATTTTGGGGACTCTTCAGATTTTGGGGATCCCGGATTTTTTGGGGTCCCGTCCGAGATTTTGGGACCGCGATTTCTTATTTTTATTTTTTGGGATCTTTCCAAAAGGTTTTTGGGACCCCCGGATTTTGGGACCCTCCTGGACAGTTTAAATCCCCGCTGGATTTTGGGGACCCCCCGGATTTTTGGGATTTTCTCTGGATTTTTGAATCCCCCCCGGATTTTGGGACCCCCTGGATTTTGGGATTTTCTCTGGATTTTTTGAATCCCCTCTCGGATTTTCGGAATCCCCCCAGATTTTGGGGACCCTCTCTGGATTTTGGGGACCCCCGGATTTTGGCACCCCCAGTTTTGGGGACCCTCTCTGGATTTTGGGGACCCCCGGATTTTGGGACCCCCGGATTTTGGGATTTTCTCTGGATTTTTAAATAACTCTCGGATTTTCGGAATCCCCCCCGGATTTTGGGGACCCTCTCTGGATTTTGGGGGACCCCCCCCGATTTTGGGGACCCCCGGATTTTGGGGACCCCCGATTTTGGGGACCCCCGATTTTGGGGACCCCGCCATGGGGCTGTGGCTGCTCTGGCTCTGGGTCCCGCTGGGGCTGGCGGAGGAGGGTGAGTGACCCCCGGAATTTGGGGCGCGGCGGAAATTTGGGGGTTTGGGGAGGGAATTTGGGGTCCCGGGGGAGAATTTGGGGTTTTTGGGGGATAATTTGGGGTCCCAGGGAGGGAATTTCGGGGTTTCTGGAGGAGATTTGGGGTCCCTGGGTGGAATTTAGGGGGTTTTGGGAGGGAATTTGGGGTCCTGGGGGAGAATTTGGGGTTTTTGGGATTCATTTGAATTTTCGGGGGTAAATTTGGGGTTTTTGGGATTAATTTGGGTAATTTTGGGGTAAATTCGGGTGATTTTGGGGTGAATTTTGGGGTTTTTGGGGGTGACTTTGGGTCATTTTGGAGTGAATTTGTGGTTTTGGGATGAATCTCGGTTTTTGGAGTGAATTCGGGGGTTTTGGGATGAATTTGGGGTTTTTTTGGGATGAATTTGGGTTTTGGGGTGAATTCGGGTTTTTTGGGGGTGAATTCAGGTTTTTTGGGATGAATTGGGGGTTTTGGGGTGAATTTGGGCTTTTTTGGGATGAATTTGGGTTTTTGGGTTGAATTCGGGTGATTTTGGGATGAATTTTGGTTTTTTGGGGTGAATTCGAGTTTTTCAGATGAATTTGGGGTTTTTGGTGTCAATTTGGGTTTTTGGGGTGAATTTGGGTTTTTGGTTGAATTCGGTTGTTTTTGGGGTGAATTCGGGGTTTTTGGGGTGAATTTGGGTTTTTGGGGTGAATTCGGGTTTTTGGGGTGAATTTGTAGTTTTTTGGGGGTGAATTTGGGTTTTTGGTTGAATTCGGTTGTTTTTGGGGTGAATTCGGGTTTTTGGGGTGTTTTTGGGGTGAATCCGGGTTATTTTTGGGGTGAATCCGGATGATTTTGGGGTGTCCCCACGCCCGACCCCTCCCCAGAGACGCTGCTGGACACGCGGCTCGAGACGAGTGACCTCGAGTGGACCGTGCACCCCGAGGGGGAGGGGCAGGTGGGCCGGGGGGCAGGGCACGGGTCCCCAAATGTCCCAAATGTCCCCAAATGTCCCCAAATGTCCCCAATGTCCCCAAATGTCCCCAAATGTCCCCAGTGTCCCAAAATGTCCTCGATGTCCCCAAATGTCCCAACTGTCCCCAAATGTCCCCCAATCCCCCAAATGTCCCCCAATGTCCTCAAATGTCCCCAGTGTACCCAGTGTCCCCAATCCCCCCAATCCCCCCAGTGTCCCCAGTGTCCCAAATATCCCCAATGTCCCCAAATGTCCTCGATGTCCTCAAATGTCCCAAAGTGTCCCCGAATCCTCCCAGTGTCCCCCCAAGTGTCCCAAATGTCCCAAATGTCCCCCAATGTCCCCAATCCCCCAATCCCCCCAGTGTCCCCAGTGTCCCCAATCCCCCCAATCCCCCCAATGTCCCCAGTGTCCCCCAGTGTCCCCAGTGTCCCCAGTGTCCCCCAGTGTCCCCAGTGTCCCCAATCCCCCTTAATCCCCCAGTGCCCCCAGTGTCCCCAATCCCCCAGTGTCCCCAGTGTCCCCAGTGTCCCCCTGTCCCGCAGTGGGAGGAGCTCAGCGCGCTGGACCCGGAGCTGGGCGGGGCCGTTCGCACCTTCGAGGTTTGCTCGGGGCGGGGCAGGGCGGGCCCGGACCCCCGCAGGGCCCCTCCCCCAGAACAGCTGGAGCCCCGCCCCCCCCCAGAACAGCTGGCTGCGCTCGCGCTGGGTCCCGCGCGGGGAGGCGACAACCGTGCTGGCCGAGATCCGCTTCACCGTGATGGCCTGCGACGCGCTGGCGGGGACACGGGGGACACGGGGGACACGGGACACGCAGGGGACACGGGGGACACGGGGGACACGGGGGACACGGGACAGGGACAGCAGCGACGGGATCGCGGGGACACGGGGACACGGGGACACGGGGACACGGGACAGTGACAGGGACAGCCTGGGGGACACGGGACACAAGGGACAGGGACAGTGACAGCAGCGACGCGCCTGCGGGGACACGGGGGACACGGGGGACACGGGGACACGGGACAGGGACAGCAGCGACAGCTGGCTGGCGGGGACACGGGGACACGGGACACGCGGGACACGCTGGGACAGGGACAGCCTGAGGGGACCACGGGACACAAGGGACAGTGACAGTGACAGGCTGGAGGGGACACCGGGGACACGGGACAGGGACAGGGGACACGGGGGACGCGGGACAGGGACAGCAGCGACAGCGCTGGCGGGGACACGGGGACACGGGGACACGGGGACACGGGACACAAGGGACAGTGACACCAGCGACGGGATCACGGGGACACGGGACAGGGACAGGGGGACACGGGACACGCGGGACAGGGACAGCAGTGACGGGATGGCGGGGACAGCGACACGGGGGACACGGGGGACACGGGACACGCGGGACAGTGACAGGGACACCAGGGACAGCCTGGGAGGGACACGGGACAGGAAACAGGGACACGGGGCAGCAACAGGGACAGGGACAGGGACAGGGACAGGGACAGGGACAGGGACACCAGGGACAGCCGGGCCAGGACATCGGGGACAGCTCCAGACACACCTGGGGTCACACCTGGACACGCCCCCGGGCATCTCCATGGCAACCACCCCAAACACCCGGATCTCCATGGAAACCACTCGAAACTCCTGGATCTCCACGGCAACGACCCCAAACTGTTCGATCTCCACGGCAACCGCCCGAAACCGCTGGATTGCCATGGCAACGACCCCAAACACCCTGATCTCCATGGAAATGACCCTGATCTCCATGGCAACGACCCCAAACACCCAGAACTCCACGGAAACGACCAAAATCTCCATGGAAACCACCCCAAATCTCCAGATCTCCATGGCAACGACCCCAAACACCCAGAACTCCACGGCAACGACCGAAATCTCTATGGAAACCACCCCGATCTCCATGGAAACCACCCCAAATCTCCAGATCTCCATGGAAACGACCCTGATCTCCATGGCAACGACCCCGAACACCCAGATCTCCATGGAAACGACCGAAATCTCCATGGAAACCACCCCAAACACCCAGAACTCCACGGAAACGACTCCAAATCTCCAGATCTCCATGGAAACGACCCCGATCTCCACGGAGACCACCCCGAAACTCCCGATTCCCAGCACAGCCGCCCCAAATTTTCCGATTTCAGCACCGCCCGGCGCCGCCGCCGCAGCGTCCCCAGCAATGTCCCCAAAAATGTCCCCAAAAACGTCCCCAACAACGTCCCCAGCGCGCCCCGGCGCTGCAAGGAAACCTTCTCGGTGTTCTACCACGAGTCGGACGCCGACACCGCCACGGCCACGTCGCCGCCGTGGATGGAGAACCCGTACGTGAAGGTGGACACGGTGGCGGCCGAGCACCTGAGCTGGCCCGGGGCAGGTGGCGCCGGGCGGGGCCGGGTGAACCGCAAGGTGCTGCGGCTGGGCCCGCTGAGCCGCGCCGGCTTCTACGTGGCCTTCCAGGACCTGGGCGCCTGCATGGCGCTGCTCTCGTGCGCCTGTCCTTCCGCCGCTGCCCCGCGGCCGCGGCGCGCCTGGCGCGCTTCCCCGCCACCGTGCCCGCCGAGCTGGTGGCGGCCGTGCCCGGGAGCTGCGTGCCCGGGGCCGTGCCCGCCGCGCAGGGCCGCCCGCTGATGTACTGCCGGGAGGACGGGCGCTGGGCACTGCCGCCCGCGCTGGGCTGCGAGTGCGCGGCGGGGATGGAGCCCGGGGACGGGGACACCTGCCAGCGTGAGTCATGGGGGGTTTGGGGGGTTTTGGGGGTTTTGGGGTGTTTGGGGTGTTTGGGGTGTGGGACGGGCGCTGGCAATGCCGCCCGCTGGGCTGCAGCAGCGGGCGGGGGATGGAGCCCGGGGACGGGGACACCTGCCGGCGTGAGTCACGGGGGGTTTGGGGGTTTTTGGGGTGGTTTTGGGGTGTTTGGGGTGTGGGAGGGGCGCTGGGCAATGCCGCCCGGCTGGGCTGCGAAAGTGCCGGCGGGGATGGAGCCCGGGACGGGGACACCTGCCGGCGTGAGTCATGGGGGGGTTTGGGGGTTTTTGGGTGGGTTTCTGGGGTGGTTTTTGGGGTGTTTGGGGTGTGGGAGGCGCTGGGCTGCGAGTGCGGGCGGGGATGGAGCCCGAGGACGGGACACCTGCCAGCGTGAGTCACGGGGGGTTTGGGGGTTTGGGGGATTTTTGGGATTTTTTGGGTATTTTTGGGGGATTTTTTGGATTTTTGGGATTTTTAGGGATTTTTTGGGGTTTTTTCAGGGATCTTTTGGGATTTTTTCAGGATTTTTGGGATTTTTAGGGATTTTTGGGGAATTTTTCCAGTTTTTGGGGATTTTGGTGGGTTATTGGTGGTTTTTGATGATCTTTTGGGTGGGTTTCTGGGGTGGTTTTGGGGTGTTTGGGGTGTGGGACGGGCGCTGGGCGCTGCCGCTCAGCGCTGGGCTGCGAAGTGCGTCGGCGGGGATGGAGCCCGCGGACGGGGACACCTGCCGGCGTGAGTCACGGGGGGGGTTTGGGGGGATTTGGGGGGGTTTTTGGGGTGTTTGGGGTGTTTGGGGTGTGAGGGGGCGCTGGCACTGCCGCCGCGCTGGAGGTCTAGCCTGGCGAGGATGGAGTCTTGCATGGACGACACCTGCCAGCGTGAGTCATGGGGGGTTGGGGGTTTTGGGGATTTTTGGGGATTTTTGGGATTTTTGGATACTTTTGGGATTTTTGGAGATTTTTTTGGGGATTTTTTGGTGGTTTTTGGGGATTTTTGGGATTTTTTGGGATTTTTGGATATGTTTGGGCTTTTTGGTGGTTTTGGGGGGATTTTTGGGGATTTTTTCAGGTTTTTGGTGGGTTTTTTGATGATTTTTGGGAATTTTTTTTCCAGTTTTTAGGATTTTTTAGGGATTTTTGGGGATTTTTTTCAGGGATTTTTTTGGGATTTTTTAGGGATTTTTGGGGGATTTTTTGGGGGATTTTTTTTCAGGTTTTGGGGATTTTTTCCATTTTTTGGGGGGAATTTTTTTCAGGTTTTTGGGGATTTTTTCCATTTTTTTGGAATTTTTGGGGGGATTTTTTTCAGGTTTTTGGGGATTTTTTTGTGGGTTATTGGTGGTTTTTGCATTATTATTTTGGTGGTTTTCTGGGGTGGTTTTTGGGGTGTTTTGGGGTATTTGGGGCTGTTTTGGGAATTTCGTGCTCTTTTTCGGGCTGTTTCGGGGGGTTTCCAAAGCCATTTTTGGGTATTTTCGTGCTGTTTTGGGCTGGTTTGGGGTATTTGGGGCTGTTTTGGGATGGATTTTGGGGTATTTTAGGTTGTTCTGGGATGGATTTTGGGAGGTATTTTGGGTGGATTTTGGGGTATTTCGGGCGGTTTTCGGGCTGTTCTGGGGTGGGTTTGGGGAGTATTTGGGGCTGTTTTGGGTGCGTTTTGGGGGTATTTCGGGGGGTTTTAGGGTTTTGGGGCTGTTCTGGGGTGGGTTTTTGGGGTATTTGGGCTGGTTTTTTGGGTGTTTTGGGATATTTCGGGCTGGTTTCGGGGTGTTTCCAGCGCGATTTTTGGGTATTTCGTGCCGGTTTTTGGTGTGTTTTGGGGTATTTGGGGCTGTTTTGGGATGTTTTGGGGTGTTTGAGGCTGTTTTGGGGTATTTGGGGCTGTTTTGGGTGGGTTTTGGGGTGAGTTTTGGGGTATTTCGGGCAGTTTCAGCGCGATTTTTTGGGTACTTTCGCTCCGTTTTTCGGGGTCTCCGGGGTCCCCGCCCCCGTGACCCCGCAGCCTCCCCCAGCCTGCCCCCCGAGACGTTCAAGGCGGAGCCGGGCGAAGTCGCTGCCGGCCCTGCCCCCCAGAGCGGCGCCCTCCCCGGCGCCGCTGCCTCGCGTGCGGGCCGGGACCTCGCGCCCCCCGGCGAGGGGCCCGAGAGCCGCTGCTCCGGTGGGTCGGGGGCGCGGGGGGGCGCGGGGAGGGGTTTGGGGCGGATTTGGGGGTTTGGAGGAGCTTGAGGGGGTTTAGGGGCGATTTAAGGGGGGGTTTGGGGTGGTCTGGGGAGTTTGGGGGATTTGGGGGGATTTAGGGGATTTGGGGGTCTGGGGGGGATTTGGGGGGATTTTAGGGAATTTGGGGGGGGAGTTTGGGGGGTCTGAGAAGGATTTTAGGGGGGATTTTAAGGGGGATTTGGGGGGTCTGGGGGGTTTGGGGGAGTTTTAGGGGGGAGTTTGAGGGGGTTTGGGGAGGATCGAGGGGCTCTGGAGAGGATTTGGGGGTCTGGAAAGGATTTTAGGGGGATTTAGGGGGGATTTGACGAGTTTGGGGAGGATTTGGGGGGGGGATCTGGGGGATTTTAAGGGGATTTGGGGGTCTGAGGGGATTTGGGGGTTTTAGGGGATTTTTAAGGGATTTGGGGGTCTGAGGGGTTTGGGAAGGATTTTTAGGGATTTTGGGAGAGCGATTTGGGGCGGTTTGGGGGGTCTGGGGGGCGGTTTAGGGGGTTTTGGAAGGTAAATTTCGGGGTTCCTGGGTTGGATTTTGGGGCTCCCAGGAGGGAATTTTGGGGGTTCCTGGGCGGGTTTTGGGGCTCCCAGGCGGTAATTTCGGGGTTCCTGGGTTGATTTTTGGGATTCTCAGGGGGTAATTTCGGGGTTCTGGGTGGGATTTTTGGGAAATCAGGGGATAATTTAGGGGACCCTAGTTTGGGTTTTGGGGCTCCCGGGGGGTAATTCTCGGGGCTCTGGGTGGATTTTGGGGCTCCCGGGCCGGTAATTTCGGGGCTCTGGGTGGATTTTTGGATTCTCGGGGGGTAATTTAGGGGCTCTGGGCTGATTTTGGGGCTCTCAGGGAGGAATTTTGGGGTTCCTGGGTGAGTTTTTGGGTCTCCGGGCGGTAATTTCGGGGTTCTAGGCGGGTTTTGGGAAATCAGGGCGGTAATTTCGGGGTTCCTGGGTTGATTTTTGGGATTCTCGGGGGTAATTTCGGGGCTCTGGGTGGGATTTTTGGGAAATCAGGGGGATAATTTAGGGGGAGCTAGTTTGGGTTTTGGGGCTCCCGGGCGGTAATTTCGGGGGCTCTGGGTGGGTTTTGGGAAATCAGGGCGGTAATTTCGGGGCTCTGGGTGGGATTTTGGGTCTCCCGGGGGTAATTTCGGGGTTCCTGGGTTGATTTTTGGGATTCTCAGGGGGGGTAATTTGGGATTCCGGGTGGGTTTTGGGGCTCAGGCGGTAATTTCGGGGTTCCGGTGGGTCTCCTCCCCCTCCCCAATCTGGGGGTCCCCCTCTGACCCCCTCCCGTCCCCCAGCGCCCCCTCAGCGCCGCGAGGCGCTGCAAGCGCGGCTGAACGGGTCGGTGGTCGCGCTGAGCTGGAGCGCGCCCAGCGCCCGGGCCGAGCGCCCGACCTGCGCTACCACCTGAGCTGCCGCGCCTGCCCTCCCCTGCCGCCCCGCCCCTCCCCAGCGCCCTGCGGACCCTGCCCCGGCCTGGCCTGGGCCCTCCCCCCAGCGCCCGGCCGGGGCTGGCGGTCACTGCGGTCAGCGCGGCCGGGCTGCGGCCGGGGTCACCTACAGCTTCAGGGTCAAGGGCGCCCGCAGCGCGCCAGCGGCCCCAGAGCGCCTGGGCCGAGGTGAACGTGACGGCGGGCAGCGATGGTGAGAGACGAAAATGTGCAAATTATCCCAAAAACAAAAAACCAGAAAAAACCCGAAAAAACCCGAAAAACCACCCAAAACCATCAAAATACAGCCCAAATACAGCCCAAAATATCCCCAAAATCACAGCCCGGACAGTGCCTGGGCCGAGGTGAACGTGACGACGGGGAGCGATGGTGAGAGCCTAAAATATGCAAATTATCCCGAAAAAACCAAAAACCGCAAAAACCCGAAAAAACCTGAAAGAAATCCGCCCAAAAACATCCAAAACAGCCCAAATACAGCCCAAAATATCCCCAAAATCACAGCCCAGACAGTGCCTGGGCCGAGGTGAACGTGACGGCCGGGAAGGCGATGGTGAGAGCCAAAAAATCCAAATTATCCAAAAACAAAAAACCAGAAAAAACTGAAAAAACCCGAAAAAGCCACCCAAAACCACCCAAAACAGCCCAAATACAGCCCAAAATATCCCCAAAAATCACAGCCCTGACAGTGTCTGGGCCGGAGGTGAACGACGTAGCGGGGAGCGATGGTGAGAGACAAAAAACTCCAAATTATCCCAAAGTATCCCAAAAAACCGCAAAAAACCCGGAAAAAAAAACCCGAAAAAACCACCCAAAACCATCAAATACAGCCCAAAATCCCAATAAAACAACCCAGAATAACAGCCCGGACAGTGCCTGGGCCGAGGTGAGCGTGACAGAGGGGAGGGATAGTGAGAGCCAAAAATGTCCCAAAGTATCCCAAAATAATCCAAAAACCGCAAAAAACCCGAAAAAAAACCTGAAAAAAACACCCAAAAACATCAAAATACAGCCCAAAATCCCAATAAAACAACCCAGAATAACAGCCCGGGCAGTGCCTGGGCCGAGGTGAACGTGACGGCGGGCAGCGATGGTGAGAGACAAAATGTCCCAAAGTATCCCAAAATAATCCAAAAACCGCAAAAAACCCGAAAAAAACCCCGAAAAAACTACCCAAAAACATCAAATACAGCCCAAAATATCCCCAAAATCACAGCCCGGGCAGTGCCTGGGCCGAGGTGAACGTGACGGCGGGGAGCGATGGTGAGAGACAAAAATGTCCAAATTATCCCAAAAAACCAAAAACCGCAAAAAACCCGAAAAAAACCTGAAAGAAATCCGCCCAAAAACATCCAAAACAGCCCAAATACAGCCCAAAATATCCCCAAAATCACAGCCCAGACAGTGCCTGGGCCGAGGTGAACGTGACAGAGGGGAGCGACGGTGAGAGACAAAAATGTCCCCAAATATCCCAAAATGTTCCAAAAACCGCAAAAAAACCCGAAAAAACCACCCAAAACCATCAAAATACAGCCCGAAATCGCAATTAAAACACCCAAAATCACAGTCGGGGCTGATGGTGAGAGCCAAAAATGTCCCAAAATATCCCAAATTATCCCAAAGTATCCCAAAACCAAAAAACCCAAAAACCCCTGAAAAACCACCCCAAAACCCCCAAACCCCCCTCAAAATCGCCCCAAAAATTCTCAAAAAATCCCCCCCAAAAAATTCCAGAAAACCGCCAAAAATAAAGAAAAAATCCCAAAAAAATCCCCAAAAAATCCTCTAAAAATCCCCCAAGAAACACAAAAAAATCCCTTAAAAACTCCAAAAAAATCCCAAAAAAACCCGAAACTGCCGTCCAAAAAAACCACAAAAAACCAAAAAACAAAACAAAAAACCCCTAAAAATCTAAAAATCCCGCCCTAAATAAATAAAAGAAACCCCGAAAAAACCCCCAAAACCCCCAAAAATTCCCAAAAATTCTCAAAAATCCCCTAAGAAACACAAAAAATTCCTTAAAAACTCAAAAAATCCCTAAAAAGCCAAAAATCCCCAAAAAACCGAAACCCCTCCCAAAAAATAAATTTAAAAAGCACCAAAAATGAAAAAAATTTTAAAAATTTAAAAATTAAAAATTAATAAATTAAAAATTAAAAATTTAAGAACCCCGTCCTGTGCCCGCAGTGCCGCCTCCCGTGGGCGCCGTGGTGCGCGTGGGGGGAGGGGCGGGGGCGTCACCCTGGCCTGGCTCCAGCCCTCTGGGCCCCCCGGACCCCGTGCTGGACTACGAGGTCAAGTTCTACGAGAAGGTACCGGGGATTTGGGGTCTGGGGGGTTTGGGGAAATTTGAGGGGTCTGGGGGGTTTGGGGGATTTTTGGGATTTTTGGGAATTTTTGGGAATTTTTGGGATTTTTGGGGATTTTGGGAATTTTGGGGATTTTGGTTGGGGATTTTTGGGGATTTTTTGGGGATTTTTTGGGGATTTTTTTAGGGTGGGTTTTGGGCGGAATTTGAGGGATTTGGGGGAATTTTGGGGGAGTTTGGGGGGTGGGGGGAATTCCAGAAGAATTTGGGGATTTGGGGAATTCGGGGAATTTGGGGGTCTGGGGGATTTTTGGGGATTTTTTGGGATTTTTAGGGTGGTTTTGGGGGTGAATCGGAGGGATTTGGGGGAATTTTGGGGCAGTTTTTGGGGATTTGGGGAAATTGGGGAGATTTGAGGGGAGTTTGGGTCATTTTTTGGGTGGGATTTCGGGTTTTTCGGGGTTGTTTGGGTTGTTTTTGGGGGTTTTTGGGATATTTTTTGGTTGTATTTTGGGGATATTTGGGGTTCTTTTGGGGAGATTTTTGTGTTTTTTTTTTTTCGGGATTTTTTCGGGTTGTATTTTGGGAATTTTTTGGGGTTTTTCCGGGATTTTTTGGGTTGTATTTTCGGGATTTTGGGGGAGTTTTTCGAGGATTTTTCGGGTTATTTTGGGGGAATTTTTGGGGTCATTTTTTGGGTGGGATTTAGGGTTTTCTGGGTTATTTTGGGGGGTTTTTTCTGGGATTTTTTTGAGTTATTTTTGGGGGATTTTTTTGGGTTTTTTCCGGGATTTTTTTCGGGTTATTTTTCGGGATTTTTGGGGATTCTTGGGGCGATTTTGGGGGTCATTTTTGGGTGGGATTTAGGGTTTTTTTGGTTTTGGGGGGATTTTTGGGGGTTTTTTCAGGATTTTTGGGGTTTTTTTTCCGGGATTTTTTCGGGTTATTTTTCGGGGATTTTTGGGGATTCTTGGGGGATATTTGGGGTCATTTTTTGAATGGGATTTAGGGTTTTTGAGTTATTTTTGGGGATTTTTGGGGTTCTTTTAGGCGGTATTTCGGGAATTTTTGGGGTCCGTTCTTGGGTGGGATTTAGGGTTTTTCGGGTTATTTTTCGGGGAATTTTTTCGGGTTTTTTCGGGATTTTTCGGGCGGTATTTCGGGGATTTTTTGGGGCCATTTTTGGGTGGGATTTAGGGTTTTTGGGTTATTTTTCGGGATTTTTTCGGTTTCTTTTTTCGGGACTTTTCGGTTGCATTTCGGGATTTTGGGGATTCTTGGGGGATATTTGGGGCCATTTTTTTGGGTGGGATTTAGGGTTTTTGGGTTATTTTTTCGGATATTTAGGGGTTTTGGGGTTATTTTTTGGGGATTTTTCGGGGATTTTTGGGGATTTTTTCGGGGGTTTTTGTCGGGATTTTTCGGTTATTTTTCGGGGAATTTTTTTGGGGTTTTTGTTTGGTTTTTTTCGGAGTTTTCGGGCGGTATTTCGGGAATATTTGGGGTCATTTTTGGGTGGGATTTAGGGGTTTTCGGGTTATTTTGGGGGATTTTTTCGGGTTATTTTTCGGGTTATTTTTGGGGGGATTTTTTTCGGTTTTTTTTTTTTCGGATTTTTCGGGTTGCATTTCGGGATTTTGGGGATTCTTGGGGGGATATTTGGGGCCATTTTTGGGTGGGATTTAGGGTTTTTGGGTTATTTTTTCGGGATATTTAGGGTTTCGGTTATTTTTCGGGGATTTTTTCGGGGATTTTTCGGGGTTTTGTCGGGATTTTTCGGTTATTTTTCGGGAATTTTTTTGGGGGTTTTTGTTTGGTTTTTTTTCGGGTTTTTTTCGGGCGGCATTTCGGGGATTTTTGGGGTCTCTCTCCGGGGTCCCTGACCCCTCCCGCAGCTGGGGGCGGAGGGGCCCCCAGTTCCTGAAGGTGCCATGGCCGCTGGGCGGAGCTGGGGGGGAGCTGCTGGCCGGGGGGGGCGTCTACGGGGTGAGGGTCCGAGCCCGGGGCGAGGGCGGCTACGGGGAGTTCGGGCCCGAGACCACCGTGAGCCGCGCCGGCCAGGTGAGACCCCAAAACATCCCGAAATAGCCAAAACTGACCCAAAATAGCCAAAACTGACCCAAAAATCCCCAAAACCGCCTCCAAAAAACCCCCCCGAGGACCACCTCCGTGAGCGCCCCGCCAGGTGAGAGACAAACATCCCAAAATACCCCAAACCGACCCAAAATAGCCAAAACTGACCCAAAATATCCAAAAACTGACCCAAAAATAGCCAAAACTGACCCAAAATCCCAAAACCGACCGACCACCGTGAGCGCCGACAGGTGAGAGACAAAAACATCCCAAAATATCCCAAAACAGCAAAACTGACCCAAAAATCCCCAAAACCGCCCAAAACCCCCTGAACCGGACCACCGTGAGCGCCGCGCAGGTGAGAGACCAAAACATCCCAAAATAGCCTAAAACTGACCCAAAATATCCAAAACCGCCCCAAAACCCCCGAAACCCCCGGGACCGCCGTGAGCGCCCGCAGGTGAGAGACAAAAACATCCCAAATAGCCAAAAACTGACCTAAAATCCCCAAAACCTGGCCCCAAAACCGACCTAAAATCCCCTGGGACCACTCGTGAGCGCGCTCGCAGGTGAGACCCCAAAAACATCCCGAAATACCCCAAAACTGACCCAAAAATATCCAGCAAAACTGACCCCAAAACTCCCCCCGAAAAATCCCCCGGACCACCGTGAGCGCCGACAGGTGAGAGACAAAACATCCCAAAATATCCCAAAACAGCCAAAACTGACCCAAAAATCCCCAAAACTGCCCCAAAACTCCTCAGGACCGCCGTGAGCCCCCGGCAAGTGACCCAAGATCCCAAAACATCCCAAAATACCCCAAAAACTGACCCAAAAATCCCCCAAAATAACCCAAAAATCCCCCAAAATAACCCAAAATCCCCAAAAATCCCCGCCCAAAATCCCCAAAAATCCCCAAAAATCCCCAAAAATCCCCAAAAATAACCCAAAAAATAACCCAAAAATCCCCAAAAATCCCCCAAAATAACCGGAAAATCGCGAATTCTCGCTGTTCCCGCAGAGGGCCTGGGGCCCGGGGAGTCGCGGCCGCCGCCCGCCCTCGGGGGGCTCCTGGTGCTGGCGCTGCTGGGCGGGGCCCTGCTCTGCCTCAGGTACCGAATTTGGGGAATTTGGGGATTTTGGGGGATTTTTGGGGTCCCTCGGGGGCTCCTGGTGCTGGCGCTGCTGGGGCGGGGCCCTGCTCTGCCTCAGGTGTCGCGAATTTGGGGAATTTGGGGGATTTTGGGGAGTTTAATGTGGATTTTTGGGGTCCCTCGGGGGCTCCTGGTGCTGGCGCTGCTGGGCGGGGCCCTGCTCTGCCTCAGGTACCGAATTTGGGGAATTTGGGGATTTTGGGGTATTTTGGGGGTTCTATGTGGATTTTTGGGGTTTTATGTGGATTTTTGGGGGGATTTTGGGGGGATTTTTGGGGGTCCCTCGGGGCTCCTGGTGCTGGCGCTGCTGGGCGGGGCGCTGCTCTGCCTCAGGTACCGAATTTGGGGAATTTGGGGATTTTGGGGATTTTGGGGAGTTTTGGGGAGGGGATTTTTGGGGTCCCTCGGGGGGCTCTCTGGTGCTGGCGCTGCTGGGCGGGGCCCTGCTCTGCCTCAGGTGCGGAATTTGGGGAATTTGGGGATTTTTGGGGGGATTTGGGGGGATTTTAGGGCATTTATCCCCGGATTTTTGGGGGATTTTAGGGGCATTTATTCAGATTTTTGGGGATTTGGGGGAATTTGGGGAATTTATTGGGATAATTTTGGGGAATTTTGGGTTGATTTTAGGGTTAATTCTGGCGTTAATTTTGGGGGGATTTGAGGGGGATTTTGGGGGGAATTTGGGGGATTTTGGGGTAATTTATTCCCGGATTTTTGGGGGATTTTAGGCAGGATTTGGGGAGAATTTGGGGTTAATTTATTGGGATAATTTTGGGGAATTTTGGGTTAATTTTAGTGTTAATTCTGGCGTTAATTTTGGGGGATTTTGGGTTTAATTTTTGGGTTAATTTGGGTGGATTTTGGGTAGATTTGGGTGGATTTCGAAGCGACTTTCGGGATTAATTTTGGAGTAAATTCGGGGGATTTTGGGTGATTTCGTTAATTTGGGGGAATTTTGGGTTGATTTGGGGGATTTTTGTTTATTTTTGAGTGATTTTGGGCTGATTTTGGGGATTTTGGGGTTAATTTTGGGGGATTTTAGAGTTGATTTTGGGGATATTTGGGGTTAATTTTGGAGATTTTAGGGTTGATTTGGGGATTTAGGGTTGATTTTGGGAATTTTAGGGTTGATTTTGGGGATTTTGGATTGATTTGGAGGATTTTGGGTTGATTTGGGGGATTTTTGGGTTAATTTTGGGGATTTTTGGGGTTGATTTTGGGGGATTTTAGGGTTGATTTTTGGGGGATTTTTGGGTTGATTTTGGGGGATTTTTTGGGTTAATTTTGGGGATTTTTGGGGTCCCGCAGGCGGGGCGGCTCCGGCGGAGAAAACGCGGCAGCGCCCGAACCCGGTAAGGGACCCAAAACATCCCAAAATATCCCAAAATATCCCAAAATGTCCCAAAAATCCCAAAATATCCCAAAAACGTCCCAAAATATCCCAGGACATCCCAAATGTCCCAAAAATATCCTGAAATGTTCCCAAATGACCCCAAATGTCCCCAAAAGTGACTCCAGGGTGACCCCAGGTGACCCCAGGTGACCCCAGGTGACCCCAGCTGAGCCCAGGTGACCCCCAGGTGGCCCCAGGTGACCCCAGGTGAGCCCAGTGACCCCAAAGTGCCCTCAGACCCCACAGGTGACTCCCAGGTGACCCCAGGTGACCCTCAGATGATCCCAGGAGCCCCCAGGTGCCCCCAGCCCCCCAGGTGACCCTCAGGTGACCCTAAAGTGCCCTCAGATGACCCCTCAGGTGATCCCCCAGCCCCCCCAGGTGCCCCAGGTGACCCTCAGGTGACCCCAGGTGCCCCCAGGTGCCCCCAGGTGATCTCAGGTGCCCCCAGGTGAGCTCAGGTGCCCCCAGGTGAGCCCAGGTGACCCTCAAAGTGCCCCCAGGTGCCCCCAGGTGCCCCCCAGCCCCCCAGGAGCCCCCAGGTGAGCTCAGGTGCCCCCAGAGTGACCCCAAAGTGCCCCCAGGTGCCCCCAGGTGAGCCCCCAGCTGCCCCCAGCTGCCCCCAGGTGACCCCAGGTGAGCCCCAGGTGCCTCCAGGTGCCCCCCAGGTAGCCCCCAGGTGACCCCAGGTGCTCCCCAGGCCACCCCAGGTGCTCCCAGGTGACCCCCAGGTGCCCCCAGGTAACCCCCAGGTGCCCCAAAGTGCCCCAAAGTGCCCCCAGGTGAGCCCAGGTGCCCGCAGGTGGGAAGCTGTACATCGACCCGCTGACGTACGAGGAGCCCGAGGTGGCGCTGCGGGACTTCGCCGAGGAGATCGCGGCTACCTGCGTGCGCATCGAGGAGGTCATCGGGGCAGGTGGGCGGGGCCGGGCACAGGTGTGCCAGGTGAGGCTGGGGAGGCTGGGGAGCCGTGAGCGGGGATTGGGATGTCACAGGTGTGCTACCACTGTGCTACCTGTGCTACCTGTGCCAGGTGAGGCTGGGGAGCCGTGAGAAAGGGGATGTGGGATGTCACAGGTGTCTCACCTGTGCCAGGTGAGGCTGGGGAGCCGTGAGCTGTGATGTGGGGGATTGCTGGGGGGGGATTTTTGGGGATTTGGGATCTCACAGGTGTCTCACCTGTGCCAGGTGAGGCTGGGGAGCTGTGAGCGGGATTTGGGATCTCACAGGTGTGCTACCTGTGCCAGGTGAGGCTGGGGAGCCGTGAGAGGGGGTTTGGGATCCCATAGGTGTCTCACCTGTGCCAGGTGAGGCTGGGGAGCCGTGAGTGGGAATTGGGATCCCACAGGTGTCACACCTGTGCCAGGTGAGGTTGGGGGCCGTGAGCGGGGAATTGGGATCCCACAGGTGTCACACCTGTGCCAGGTGAGGCTGGGGAGCCGTGAGCGATTTGGGATCTCACAGGTGTGTCACCTGTGCTACCTGTGCCAGGTGAGGCTGGGGAGCCGTGAGAGGGATTTGGGATCCTACAGGTGTGCTACCTGTGCTACCTGTGTTACCTGTGCCAGGTGAGGCTGGGGAGCCGTGAGAAGGGAATTGGGATCCCACAGGTGTGCTACCTGTGCCAGGTGAGGCTGGGGAGCCGTGAGCGGGATTTGGGATCCCACAGGTGTGGCAGGTGAGGCTGGGGAGCCGAGAGCGGAATTGGGGATTTGGGGATCTCACAGGTGTCTCACCTAGCTACCTGTGCCAGGTGAGGCTGGGGAGCTGAGAGTGATTTTTGGAGGGGGTTTTGGGATTTGGGATCTCACAGGTGTCTCACCTGTGCTACCTGTGCCAGGTGAGGCTGGGGAGCTGAGAGTGGGGATTTTGGGGATTTTGGGATTTTGGGATCTCACAGGTGTCTCACCTGTGCCAGGTGAGGTTAGGGAGCTGTGAGCGGGATTTGGGGTCAGTTTCTGGGAGGGATTTCGGCAATTTGAGTCTCACAGGTGTCCCACCTGTCCCAGGTGAGTTCGGCGAGGTGTGGGTGTCCCTGGGGCAGATTTTGGGTGGATTTGGTGTTGATTTGGGCCAGTTCCGTGCAGATTTATGACGCTCCCGGCAAGGTTTGGCGCACATTTTCAGCAACCCCGAGTCTCACAGTGCCCCACCTGTCCCAGGTGAGTTCAGCGAGGTGTGGGTGTCCCTGGGGTGGATTTCGGGTGGATTTTGCATCAACTCACGCCAGTTTCATGTGGATTTACCACGTTCCCAGTAAGGTTTGGCACAGATTTTTGGCAATCCCGAAACTCAGGTGGGATTTACCTGTCCCAGGTGAGTTCGGTGAGGTGTGGGTGTCCTTGGGAGTGGATTTTGGGTGGATTTTGGGTGATTTGGTGTTGATTTGGGCCAGTTCCGTGCAGATTTATGACGCTCCTGGCAAGGTTTGGCGACATTTTCAGCAACCCCGAGTCTCACAGTGCCCCACCTGTCCCAGGTGAGTTCGGCGAGGTGTGGCGTGGCCGCCTGTCGCTGCCGGGGCAGCCTGAGGCCGAGGTGGCCGTGAAGACGCTCAAGGGCGGCGCGGGCGAAGCGGCAGCGCCGGGAGTTCCTCGCGAGGCCGCGCGCATGGGGCAGTTCCGGCACCCCAACGTGGTGCGGCTCCCGCTGGCGTGGTCAGCGCGGACAGCCGGCCATGATCGTCACCGAGTTCCTGCTGCACGGGCGCCTGGACGCCTTCCTCAGGGTGGGGACACTGGGGGGACACTGGGGACATTGGGGACACTGGGGACATTGGGGACATTGGGGGATTGGGGGCATTGGGGATATTGGGGCATTGGGGACACTGGGGACACTGGGGGATTGGGGGATTGGGGACACTGGGGGATTGGGGACATTGGGGACACTGGGGCATTGGGGACATTGGGGACATTGGGGACACTGGGGACATTGGGGACACTGGGGACTCTGGGGTGGTAGCCGGACAGCCGGCCATGATCGTCACCGAAGTTCCTGCTGCACGGGCGCTGGACGCCTTCCTCAGGGTGGGACACTGGGGGACATTGGGGACACTGGGGATTGGGGACATTGGGGACATTGGGGACACTGGGGGGACACTGGGGGACACTGGGGATATTGGGGACACTGGGGACATTGGGGACATTGGGGACGCTGGTCAGACACTGGGACAGCCGGGCACATGATCGACACTGGGGTTCCTGCTGCACGGGGCGCCCTGGGCGCCTTCCTCAGGTGGGACACTGGGGGGACACTGGGGGATTGGGGACATTGGGGACATTGGGGACATTGGGGACATTGGGGACACTGGGGACATTGGGGACATTAGGGCGTGGTCAGCGCCGGACAGCCGGCCATGATCGTCACCGAGTTCCTGCTGCACGGGGCGCTGGACGCCTTCCTCAGGGTGGGGACACTGGGGGACACTGGGGGACACTGGGGACATTGGGGACATTGGGGCATTGGGGACATTGGGGACACTGGGGACACTGGGGACACTGGGGACATTGGGGACATTGGGGACACTGGGGACACTGGGGGATTGGGGACATTGGGGACACTGGGGGACATTGGGGACATTGGGGACACTGGGGACACTGGGACACTGGGGACACTGGGGACATTGGGGACACTGGGGGACACTGGGGACACTGGGGACACTGGGGACATTGGGGACACTGGGGGACACTGGGGACACTGGGGGATTGGGGACATTGGGGGATTGGGGACATTGGGGACACTGGGGGATTGGGGACATTGGGGACACTGGGGACACTTGGGACACTGGGGACACTGGGACATTGGGGACATTGGGGACACTGGGGACACTGGGGACACTGGGGACATTGGGGACACTGGGGGACACTGGGGACACTGGGGATTGGGGACACTGGGGACATTGGGGACATTGGGGACACTGGGGACATTGGGGACACTGGGGGCGTGGTCAGCGCCCGGACAGCCGGCCATGATCGTCACCGAGTTCCTGCTGCACGGGGCGCTGGACGCCTTCCTCAGGGTGGGACACTGGGGACACTGGGGACACTGGGGGGATTGGGGACATTGGGGACATTGGGGACATTGGGGACACTGGGGACACTGGGGGACACTGGGGACATTGGGGACATTGGGGACATTGGGGACATTGGGGACATTGGGGACATTAGATACTGGGGACATTGGGGACATTGGGGGATTGGGGGCGTTGGTCACTCCACACTTCCCCCAGGGTCAGTTCCCTCACCTGTCCCTTCAGTATCCACATGTCCCTCATCCTCTCCAGACTCACTGTCCCCATGTCCACAGGGCTTGCTGTCCCCGTGTCCCCTCATGTCCCCTGTGTGTCCCCAGGGCCACCAGGGCGCGCTGTCCCCGTGTCCCCTCACTGTCCCCTCTTTCCCCAGACCTCACTGTCCCCGTGTGCCCTCATGTCCCCTGTGTGTCCCCGTGTCCCTCACTGTCCCCATGTCCCCAGGGCTCGCTGTCCCCTGTCATGTCCCCTGTCCCTCCCTGTCCCCTCTGTCCCCATGTCCCCTGTGTGTCCCCAGGGCCGCCCGGGCGCGCTGTCCCCGCTCCAGCTCGTGTCCCCTGTGTGTCCCCATGTCCCCTCACTGTCCCCTGTGTGTCCCCGTGTCCCCAGGGCCGCCCGGGCGCGCTGTCCCCGCTCCAGCTCGTGTCCATGCTGCGCGGGATCGCGGCCGGGATGCGCTACCTGGCCGAGGCCGGCTTCGTGCACCGCGACCTGGCCGCGCGCAACATCCTGGTGGACGCGCACCTGGTCTGCAAGGTGTCGGATTTCGGGCTGTCCCGGGCCCTGGACACGCCTGGGGACAGCGACCCCACCTACACCAGCTCACTGGTGAGACTCACCTGGGGACAGGTGGGACAGGTGGGACAGGTGTAGGGTGGGACTCACCTGTACAGGTGAATTGGGGTCTCACCTGGTGTACCAGGTGTCGGATTTCGGGCTGTCCCGGGCCCTGGACACGCTTGGGGACAGCGACCCCACCTACACCAGCTCACTGGTGAGACTCACCTGGGGACAGGTGTGACAGGTGTGGGGTGGGGCTCACCTGTGCAGGTGACTTCAGGCAGGTGTGGATGTTTTTTTGGGTGGATTTATGTGGTTTTCTCTTGATTTTGGGGTCTCCCAGGTGTCTCACCTGTCCCAGGTGCCTTTGGGCAGGTGAGGATTTTTTTTTGGGTGGATTTCGGTCGGTTTTGGGCTCTCGCAGTTGTGTCACTTCTCCTGACATCGAGGACCTACGGGATCCCGGCGGTTTCGGGATTTCCCGCGGGTTTTTGGGGTTCCCCGTGTGGTTTTTTGGGGTTTCCCGCCCGTTTGGGCCCCCCCCCGACCCCCCGGCCCCCTGCAGGGCGGGAAGATCCCGATCCGCTGGACGGCGCCCGAGGCCATCGCCTTCCGGACGTTCACCTCGGCCAGCGACGCCTGGAGCTACGGCATCGTCATGTGGGAGGTGCTGAGCTTCGGGGAGCGCCCCTACTGGGACATGTCCAACCAGGACGTGAGTGGCCCCGAAACCGCCCCAAAAACCACCCCAAAATCACCCCAGAATCCCCAAACACAGCACCCCAAAATCACTCCTGAAACGCCCAAATACAGCACCCCAAAATCACCCCAAAATCCACAAACACAGTGCCCCAAAATCACCCCAGAATCCCCAAATACAGCACCCCAAAATCACCCCAAAATCCCCAAACACAGTACCCCAAAATCACCCCAAAATCACCCCAAAATCCCCAAACACAGCGCCCAAAATCACCCCAAAATCACTCCAGAATCCCCAAATACAGCGCCCCAAAATCACCCCAAAATCACCCCAAAAACCCTGGAAGGGCACCCCAAAATCCGACACCCCAAATACTCCCAAATCCCAAAACGGCACTGCGAAATTTGAGACCCGCCCCCAAATCACCCCAAAGCCCCCAAATGTCACCTCCAAGTCCAGGCCCCCAAAATTCCCTCAAAATCCCCAAATGGCACCAGCGGCCCCAAAATTCAGTGTCCCCCTTACCTGTCCCTCACCTGTCCCTCACCTGTCCCAGGTGATCAACGCCATCGAGCAGGAGTTCATTATCAGTATTTTCCCACACCTGTCCCTCACCTGTCCCTCACCTGTCCCAGGTGATCAACGCCATCAAGCAGAATTATTATCAGTATTTTCCCTCACCTGTCCCTCACCTGTCGCTCACCCGCGCAGGTGATCAACGCCATCGAGCAGTTCCTCACCTGTGCAGGTGATCAACGCCATCGAGCAGGATCATTATCAGTATTTTCCCACACCTGTCCCACACCTGTCCCTCACCTGCGCAGGTGATCAACGCCATCGAGCAGGATTACCGGCTGCCGCCGCCGCCGCGCTGCCCGCCCGCGCTGCACCGCCTGATGCTGGACTGCTGGCAGCGCGAGCGCAGCGCCCGCCCCACCTTCCCGCACCTGGTGCGCGCCCTCGACCGCCTCATGCGGCGCCCCGAGAGCCTCCGCGTGCCGCCCCCGGAGCTCAGGTGAGCGGGGACTCACCTGGGGGATCGGCACACCTGGGGGATCACACCTGGGGGATCACACCTGGGGAAATCTGGGGATCACACCTGGGGGGATTCGGCACACCTGGGGGATCGGCACATCTGGGGGATCGGCACACCTGGGGGATCGGTACACCTGGGGGATCGGCACACCTGGGGGGATCGGCACACCTGAGGGGATCACACCTGGGAAATTGGCACACCTGGGGATCGGCACATCTGGGGGGATCAACACACCTGGGGGATCACACCTGGGGGATCAGCACACCTGGGGAAATTGGCACACCTGGGGATCACACCTGGGGGATCAGCACACCTGGGGGATCCGGCACACCTGGGGATTGGAACACCTGGGGGATCAGCACACCTGAATTCATGGGGAGGGGTCCCAGCACACCTGGATTGGTGGGGAGGGCTCCGAGCACACCTGAGTTTGGGGAGGGGAGATCCCCAAGACATGTCTCTGACCCCTCCCCCTCTGTCCCACAGCTCCTCCTCCACCTGCCTGGACCAGCACGGCCCCGCCCCCGGCCCTGGCCCCGCCCCCGGCCCCTCGGTTGGGGAGTGGCTGCGGGGGCTGGGCCTGGGGAGCTACGAGGAGCCGTTCGGAGCGCCGGGCGTCACCGGGCTGGAGCTGCTGCCGCGGCTGCGGAGCGAGTACGGGGGCTGGGGGCGGGGCTGGGGGGATTCCATATGGCTGCCAGTATGGCTGCTGGGACAATATGGCCACCGTTCCAGTATGGCCGCCATCCCAATATGGCCACCATTCCAATATGGCTGCCAGGACAATATGGCCGCCATTCTAATATGGCTGCCAGGACAGTATGGCCACCATCCCAATATGGCCACCATTCTAATATGGCCACCATTCCAATATGGCCGCCATTCTAATATGGCTACCATTCCAATATGGCTGCCATTCCAATATGGCCACCATTCTAATATGGCCACCATTCCAATATGGCCGCCATCCTAATATGGCTACCATTCCCATATGGCCACCATTCCAATGTGGCTGCTATTCCAATATGGCCGCCATTCCAATATGACCATTATTCCAATATGGCCTCCAGGACAATATGGCCGCCATTCCAATATGGCCACCATCCCAATATGGCCGCCATTCCAGTATGGCCACCATTCCAATATGGCCACCATCCCAATATGGCTACCTATCCAATATGGCCACCGTTCCAATATGGCCACCATTCCAATATGGCCGCCATCCCAATATGGCGCAGGGGCCCCGCCTGACCCCCCTGTCCCCCGCAGGGACCTGCTGCGCATGGGGGTGACGCTGGCCGGGCACCAGCAGCGGATCCTGGAGGGGGCGCAGAGCCTGCGGGGCGCCCCCAAGGGGGACCCCCAGTGACGGCTCCGCCCCCCGCACCGGCACCGGCACCGCCCGGGGCAAGATGGCCGCCAGGGACCGGCGATACGGCGGCAAGGATGGGGGAGCAAGATGGCTGCCGGGACAAGATGGCCGCCAGCACAATATGGCCACTGGGAGAAGATGGCCGCCAGCGCAATATGGCCACTGGGACAATATGGCTGCCAGCACAATATGGCCACTGGGACAATATGGCTGCCAGGATAATATGGCCACCGCTCCAATATGGCTGCAGGGACAAAATGGCCACCAGGACAATATGGCCACCATTCCAACATGGCCGCTATTCCAATATGGCCACCAGCACAATATGGCTCCGCCCCATTGTGGGTGGGGCCGGTCTCAGGGGCGTGGCCTGTGGGGCAGCCACGTGGTCCCTGGTGGGCGTGGTCGCACAGTCACGTGGTCTCGGCTGTTTTATTGTTCCCGCTCGCGGCCAATAAACGCGGCTCATGCAAATGAGGGGGCGGGCCGCCCCGGGGTGTCCCCGAGGCCAGCACCGATGTCCCCCTGTCCCCAAATGTCCCCCCGTCCCCAAATGTCCCCCTGTCCCCAAATGTCCCCCTGTCCCCAAATGTCCCCCTGTCCCCAAATGTCCCCCTGTCCCCAAATGTCCCCCCGTCCCCAAATGTCCCCTGTCCCCAAATGTCCCTCTGTCCCCAAATGTCCGTCTGTCCCCAAATGTCCCCTCTGTCCCCAAATGTCCCTCCTGTCCCCAAATGTCCCCTCTGTCCCCAAATGTCCCCCTGTCCCCAAATGTCCTCCTGTCCCCAAATGTCCCCTCTGTCCCCAAATGTCCCCCTGTCCCCAAATGTCCCTCTGTCCCCAAATGTCCGTCTGTCCCCAAATGTCCCCTGTCCCCAAAATGTCCCTCCTGTCCCCAAATGTCCCCTCTGTCCCCAAATGTCCCCCTGTCCCCAAATGTCCCCCTGTCCCCAAATGTCCCTCCTGTCCCCAAATGTCCTCTGTCCCCAAATGTCCCTCTGTCCCCAAATGTCCTCCTGTCCCCAAATGTCCTCCCTGTCCCCAAATGTCCCCTCTGTCCCCAAATGTCCCCTGTCCCCAAATGTCCCCTCTGTCCCCAGCGTCACTAGGGGTCGCCCCCCACCCCCAGTGTCCCCAATGTCCCCTCTGCTGTCCCCAATGTCCCCAATGTCCCTCTGCTGTCCCCTCCCCTGCCCCAGGTGTCCCCATAACCCCACGTGTCCCTGTCCCCACTGTCCCCACTGTCCCCAGTGTCCCCAGGGCCACCCCCGCACTGCTCCCTGTTGTCCCC
Organism: Luscinia luscinia; assembly: GCA_034336685.1. Taxonomy (NCBI): domain Eukaryota; kingdom Metazoa; phylum Chordata; class Aves; order Passeriformes; family Muscicapidae; genus Luscinia; species Luscinia luscinia. The sequence goes on along the minus strand of JAKWBO010000269.1, from coordinate 396 downwards.
AGTGTCCCCAAAGCCAGCCCTGTCCCCGCTGTCCCCGATGTCCCCGCTGTCGCCGATGTCCCCGATGTCCCCGCAGTCCCCGATGTCCCCGAGGCCGCCCCTGTCCCCAAGGTCCCCTCGGTCCCAGCTGTCCCCCGCCAGCGCCCCGGCCGTGCCGCGCAGGGTCCAGGCCAGCAGGGCCAGCCGCAGCCGGACACTGTCCCCTGTCCCCGTGGCGTCACCCCGTGTCCCCAGAGTGTCCCCTTGTGTCCCCTGGATGTCCCCCCGTGTCCCCACACTGTCCCCCGTGTCCCTGGGTGTCCCCCGTGTCCCCAGCTCGGCCACCAGCGCTGGCAGCGTGTGGCTGCCCCGGCCCAGCAGGATGTGGCGGAAGGGGGTGACCAGAGGGGACACGAA
>JAKWBO010000268.1:0-67970 GCA_034336685.1 Luscinia luscinia | reverse complement strand
AATCCCCAGGAAATCCTGGGAAAAATCATGGGAAAAGCCTGGGAAAATCCCCAGGAAATCCTGGGAAAAATCTGGGGAAAAGCCGGGGAAAAATCTGGGGAAATCCCAGAAAAACCCCGAGGAAATCCTGGGAAAAATCTTGGGAAAAGTCTGGGATAAATCTGAGGAAAGCCTGGGAAAAATCCCCAGGAAATCCTGGGAAAAATCTTGGGAGAAGTCTGGGATAAATCTGAGGAAAGCCTGGGAAAAATCCCCAGGAAATCCTGGGAAAAATCTTGGGAGAAGTCTGGGATAAATCTGAGGAAAGCCTGGGAAAAATCCCCAGGAAATCTTGGGAAAAATCCCTGGGAAAAATCTTGGGAAATCCCAGAAAATCGTGGGAAAATGCTGGGGAAATCCCAGAAAAATGCCGAGGAAATCCTGGGAAAAATCTGAGAAAAGCCCCAGGAAATCCTGGGAAAAATCTGGGGAAATCCTGGGAAAATCCTGAGGAAATCTTGGGAAAAATCTGGGAAAATCCCCAGGAAATCCTGGGAAAAATCCTGGAAAAATCCTGAGAAAATCCTGGAAAAATCTTGGGAAAATTCTGGGGAAAATAGTGGGAAAACCTGGGGAAAATCCCAGAGAAATCTTGGGAGAAAAATTGGAGAAATCTTGGGAAATTCTGGAGAAATTCTGGGGAAATCTGGGAATCTTGGGACCAAATTCTGGACATTTTTTTCTGGGATTTTCTGGGAACTTTTCTGGGATTTTTCTGCATTTTTTTGGAATCTTTCTGGGATTTTTCTGCAATTTTTTGTAGAATTTTCTGGGATAAATTGGGGACTTTTCTGGGATTTTTCTGGGATTTTTCCGGGATTTTTGTGGGGATTTTTCTGCATTTTTGAGGGTTTTTAAAAAATTTTTTCTGGGATTTTTTTTCGATTTTGTTTTTCTGGGAATTTTGTTTAAAATTTTTTGGGAACTTTTTTGTTTGTTTTTATTATTATTGCTATTATTACTATTATTATCATTATTATTTTTATGTATTGAAGTTTTTTTGCATTTTTCTGCAAATTAATTTCATTTTTTTAGGATTATTTCTTCAAGTTTTCAGTGATTTTTAGGGGGATTTTTCTGTTTGTTTTTTTTATAATGATTATCATTATTTCCCTGGGTTGTTTTTTTTGTGGTTCCTGGGAATATTTTGCTTTTTCTGGGATTCCTGCCCACGGGAGCAGATGGAGCAGCCGGAGCGGGGGCGGGGGCGCTGCGGGAATTCGGGACAGAAATTCGGAACAGAAATTTGGAACAAAATTTGGGAACAGAAATTTGGGAGCAGAATTCAGGAATGGGTGGGGGAGGGGAGCAGGGACATAAAACTCCAGAATTTGGGATTCAGCATCCCAGAATTTTGGGAATTTTGGGAGTTTTTGTCCATTTTTTCCCCACTTGTTTTCTCATTCCCACCCCCAGGTTTCTGTGGATCCCACCCCTGCTCCTGTCACTTTTCTCTCTTTTTTCTCTCCCTTTAAATCTCGTTTTTCATCCTTTATAATCTTTTTTTTTTTCCTTTTTTCTCCCCTTTTAAAATAATTTTTAAATATTTTTTTAATCTTTTTTTGTTCCTTTTTTCTCTTTCCTTTCTCCTTTTTATTCTCCTTTTTTTCTCCCTTTTAAAGTTGTTTTTCTCCTTGTTTTCTCACTTTTATCCCTTTTTATCCCTTTTTTCTCCTTTTTTCTCATTTTTTTAATCCATTTTTTCTCCCTTCCCCCCCTTTTTTCTCCCTTTTTCCCTCCCTTTTTTTCTCTTTTTTTATCCTTTTTAAACCCTTTTTTATTTTTTTTCCACTTTTTAATCCTTTTTCTCTGCTTGTTTTCCTCTCTTCTTTGTCCCTTCTTTCTCCTTTTTTATTCTTTCTTTCTCCCCTGTTCTTCCTTTTAAAATCTTTTTCTCCCTTTTTCTCTATTGTTTCTGGTTTTTCTCCCATTCCTTTCTCTTTTTTCTTCTTCTTTTTCTCCTTTTTTTCTCTTTTATCTCCTTTTTTCTCCCATTTCTCTCCCTTCTTTATCCCCCTTTTTAATCCTTTTTTTCTGCTTTTTTTATCCTTTTTTATTCTTTTTTTCCCTCCCTTTTTTCTCTCCTTTTTTTCTCTTTTTTCTCTCCCTTTTTTCTCCCATTTCTCTCATTTTTTCTCCTTTTTTCTCCCATTTCTCTCCCTTTTTTATCCCCCTTTTTATCCCTTTTTAAAATCTTTTTTATCCCTTTTTAAATCCTTTTTTTCCCATTTTCCCCCTTTTTCCCGTTTTTCCCCCTTTTTTTCCCCTTTTTCCCATTTCCCCCCTTTTTTCCCTTTTCCCCATTTTCCATTTTTTCCATTTTTTCCCATTTTCCCGTTTTCTCCCCATTTTCCCCCCCAGGCCATCGCCCACTACGAGCAGGCGGCCGATTACTACAAAGGGGAGGAGTCCACCAGGTACCGGCTCCCGAGGGGTCCCGAGGGGTCCCAGAGGATCCTGACCCAGATCCCAGCTGATCCTGATGGATCCTGACAGATCCCAAAGGATCCTGACCCAGATCCCAAGGGATCCTGATGGATCCTGATAAATCCCGACAGATCCCAACGGATCCTGACTGATCCCAACTGATCCTGGCAGGTCCCGAGGGGTCCCGAGTGATCCCAAAGGATCCTGATCCAGATCCCAACTGATCCTGATAGATCCTGATGGATTCCAACTGATCCTGACTGATCCTGACAGATCCCAAGGGATCCTGACCCAGATCCCGACTGATCCTGATGGATCCTGATAGATCCCAACTGATCCTGACAGATCCCAAGGGATCCCAAAGGATCCTGACCCAGATCCCAGCTGATCCTGATGGATCCTGATAAATCCTGACAGATCCCAAAGGATCCTGACCCAGATCCCAGCTGATCCTGATGGATCCTGATAAATCCTGACAGATCCCAAAGGATCCTGATCCCCAGATCCCAAGGGATCCTGATGGATCCTGATGGATCCTGACAGATCCCAAGGGATCCTGGCCCAGATCCCAAGGGATCCTGATGGATCCTGATGGATCCTGATGGATCCTGACCCAGATCCCAAAGGATCCTGACCCAGATCCCAGCTGATCCTGAGGGATCCTGATGGATCCTGACCCAGATCCCAGCTGATCCTGACGGATCCCACGGGATCCCAACTAATCCTGACAGATCCCAGCTGATCCAGATCCCAGGTGATCCTGATGGATCCTGATCCAAATTCCAACTGATCCTGATGGATCCTGATAGATCCTGACAGATCCCAAAGGATCCTGACCCAGATCCCGACTGATCCTGATGGATCCTGATAGATCCCAACTGATCCCGACAGATCCCAAGGGATCCCAAAGGATCCTGATCCAGCTCCCAGCTAATCCTGATGGATCCTGATCCAAATGCCAACTGATCCTGATGGATCTCAGCTGATCCAAACTGACCCAGACAGATCCTGACAGATCCTGACCCAGATCCTGAAGGATCCCAATGAATTTCCACCCAAATCCCAAAGGATCCGACAAATCCTGACTGATCCCAATGAATCCCAACCCAAATACCAATGGATCAACCTGATCCCAACAGATCCAAATGGATCCTGACCCAAATCCCGATGGATCCAACCAATCCTGACCCAGAATCCCAACAGATCCAAATGGATCCCAACCCAAATACCAATGGATTAACCTGATTCCAACAGATCCAAATGGATCCTGACCCAAATCCCAATGGATCCAACCTGATCCAAACAGATCCAAATGGATCCTGACCCAAATCCCGATGGATCCAACCTGATCCCAACAGATCCGAATGGATCCTGACCCAAATCCTGATGGATCCAACCAATCCTGACCCAAAATCCCGACAGATCCAAATGAATCCTGACCCAAATACCAATGGATTAACCTGATCCCAACAGATCCAAATGGATCCCAACCCAAATACCAATGGATCAACCTGATCCCAACAGATCCAAATGGATCCTGACCCAAATCCCGACAGATCCAAATGGATCCTGACCCAAATCCCGATGGATCCAACCTGATCCCAACAGATCCGAATGGATCCTGACCCAAATCCTGATGGATCCAACCAATCCTGACCCAAAATCCCGACAGATCCAAATGAATCCTGACCCAAATACCAATGGATCAACCTGATCCCAACAGATCCAAATGGATCCTGACCCAAATCCCAATGGATCCAACCAATCCTGACCCCAAATCCCGACAGATCCCAACCAAGCCTGACCTAAATCTGGCACATCCAACCTGATCCCAACTGGTCCCAAAGGATCCCGATAAATCCCAACAGATCCCAAATCCCGACGGATCCAACCCGATCCCAACAGCCCTGGGGGGTTCCCAAATTGCCCTCCTGGGACTGGGGAGGGCTTGGGGTGGGATTTTGGTGGGATTTGGGGGTTTTTTGGGATTTGGGTGGGATTTGGGGTTTTTGGGGTGGGATTTCAGGATTTGGGATTTTTTAGTTTGAGATTTCTGGGATTTCGTGGGGGTTTTTTTGTTTGTTTGTTTGGGATTTCTTGTATTTGGGGCTTTTTTGTTTCGAATGTCTGGGGTTTGGGGGTTTTGGAGTGGGATTTTTTTTGTTTGTTTGTTTGTTTAGGATTTAGGGTTTTTTGTTTGGGATTTCCAGGATTTTGGGATTTTTTGTTCAGGATTTGGGGGTTTTTGTTGGGGATTTCTGAGATTTTAGGGCTTTTTGTTTTGAATTTCCAGGATTTGGGGTTTTTTTGGGGTGGGATTTTTGGGAATTTGTTGTGGGTTTTTTTTTGTTTTTGTTCAGGATTTCTGGGATTTCAGGAATTTTTTATTTGGGGATTTCTGGGATTTGGAGTTTTTGGGGGTGGATTTTTGGGATTTCGGAATTTTTTTTCGGATTTCTGGGATTTGGAGTTTTTGGGGGTGGAGTTTTGGGGAATTTGGGGGTTTTTTGTTTGAGATTTCTGGGATTTCAGGGTTTTTATTTGGGGATTTCTGGGACTTGGGAGTTTTTTTGGGGGTGGAATTTTGGGGAAATTTGGGGGTTTTTTTGTTCGGGATTTCCAGGATTTGGATATTTTTGGGTATTTTTGGGGCGTGGGCCATCCCAAATTCCCCAAATTTCCCCAGCTCAGCCAACAAGTGCCTGCTGAAGGTGGCGGCGTCTGTGGCGCCCAGCTCGAGCAGTTCCCAGCGCCATCGACATCTACGAGCAGGTGGGGCCTTCCTCCCCTCCCCTCCTCTTCCTCTTCTTCCTCCTCATCTTCCTCCCTCCCCCTCCTCTTCCTCTTCTTCCTCCTCATCTTCCTCCCCTCCCCTCCTCTTCCTCTTCTTCCTCCTCCTCCCCTCCCCTCCTCTTTCTCCTCTTCCTCTCCTCGTTTTCCTGCTTTTTTCTTCCTATTCTTCTTCCTCCCTCTCCTCCTCCTCTTCCTCCTCATCCTTCTCTTCCTCTTCTTCTTCCTCCTCATCTTCCTCCCCTCCTCTTTCCCTCCCCCTCCTCTTCCTCTTCTTCCTCTTCCTCCCCTCCCCTCCTCTTTCTCCTCTTCCTCTCCTCGTTTTCCTGCTTTTTTCTTCCTCTTCTTCTTCCTCCTCATCTTCCTCCCCTCCTCTTCCTCCCCTCCCCCTCCTCTTCCTTTTCTTCCTCTTCCTCCCCTCCCCTCCTCTTTCTCCTCTTCCTCTCCTCGTTTTCCTGCTTTTTTCTTGCTAGTCTTCCTCTCCCCCTCCTCCTCTTCCTCTTCCTCTTCCTCTTCCTTCTTCTTTTCCTCCTCCTCTTCCTCTCCTCATTTTCTGCTTTTTTTCTTCCTATTCTTCCTCCTCCTTCTCATCTTCCTCTTCCCCTTCCCCTCCTCTTCCTCCCCTCCCCCTCCTCCTCTTCTTCCTCATCTTCCTCCTCCTCTATTTCTTCCTCCTCTTCCTCTTCTTCCTCTTTCTCCCCCTTCTCTTCTTCCTCCTCCTCTTCCTCTTCCTCTTCTTCCTCCTCCTTTTCCTCCTCATCTTCCTCTCCTCCTTTTCCTGCTTTTTTTCTTCCTATTCTTCTTCCTTCCCTCTCCTCATCTTCCTCCTCCTATTCCTCCTCTTCCTCCTCATCTTCCTCCTCCCCCTTCTCTTCCTCTTCTTCTTCCTTCTCCTTTTCCCCCTCCTCTTCCTCTTCTTCCACTTCTTCTTCCTCTTCCTCCTCATTTTTCTCTTCCTCTTCTTCCTCCTCCCCTTCTCTTCCTCTTCTTCCTCCTCCTTTTCCTCCTCTTCTTCCTCTTCCTCTCCTCGATTTCCTCCTTTTTTTCTTCCTATTCTTCTGGAATCCTCTCTGATCCCAGAATTTGGGGCTCTGATCCCAAAGATTTTGAGGCTCTCATCTCTAAATTTGGGGCTCTGATCCCAAAAGTTTTGGGGATTTGATCCCAAACTTTTTGGGGCTCTGATCCCAAAGATTCTGAGGGTCTGATCCCAGAATTTGAGGCTTTGATCTCAAATTTTTTGGGGCTCTGATCTTGAAATTTGAGGCTCTGATCCCAAATTTTTGGGGCTCTGATCCCAAAGATTTTGAGGGTGTGATCCTGAAATTTGGGGCTCTGATCCCAAAGATTTTGAGCGTGTGATCCTGAAATTTGGAGCTCTGATCCCAAAAGTTTTGGGGCTCTGATCCCGAAATTTGAGGCTCTGACTGTGAAATCTTTTCCTTCCTCTTCTCTTTTTTCCTTCCCTCATTTCCTCCTCCTGTTCCTCTCCCCAGTCCCTGGGAACCCCCTGATCCTTTGGGATCCCCTGGAAGGTTCTGGAAGGTTCTGGAATGTTTTGGGATTGTTCCAGGTGGGGGCAGTGGCCATGGACAGCCCCCTGCTCAAGTACAGTGCCAAGGAGCATTTCTTCAGAGCTGCACTTTGTCATTTCTGTGTGGACATGCTCAATGCCAAGGTACCCAGGGATTTGGGAATGTTTGGAAATTTTTGGGAATTTAATTGGGAATTGAAATGGGAATTATTTAATTGGGAATTTTTGGGTTGGGAATTTGGGATTGGAGCATTTCTTCAGAGCTGCACTTTGTCATTTCTGTGTGGACATGCTCAATGCCAAGGTATAGAGGATTTGGGAATTTAATTGGGAATTGAAAAGGGAATTTGGGATTGGGAGTGGGGGTTTGGGAATTTGGGATTGGGAATGGGAACAGGCTGGGCCCATTATCCCCATTATCCCATAATTCCCAATCCCATTATCCCCATTATCCTGTTATTCCCATTATTCCCGTTATCCCCTCATTCTCATCAATCCCATCATTCACATAAATCTCGTAATTCTCATTATTCCATAATTCCCATTATTCCATAATTCCCATCATTGCCACAATCCCCCCATCCCATAATCTCCCCTGTTCCCAGCTGGCCCTGCAGAGGTACGAGGAGATGTTCCGGCCTTCTCCGACTCCCGCGAGTGCAAACTGCTCAAGGTCAGAGCCAAAAACCCCAAATCCCAAAATCCCATAATCCCAATATTCTAAACCCTCAAATCTCCAAAATCCCCAAATCTCCAAAATCCCCAAATCCCAAAATCCTCAAATCTCCAAAATCCCCAAACCCCCAAATCCTAAAATTCCCAAATCCCAAATCCCCAAACCCAAAACCCCAAATGCCAAATCCCAAAACCCCAAATCTCCAAACCCCAAAACCCCCAAATCTCAAAATTCCAAATCCCCAAATCCCCAAATCCCAAATCCCAAAACCCCAAATCCCAAAATCCCAAAATCCCCAAACCCCAAATCCCCAAATCCCAAATCCCAAAATCCCCAAAATCCCAAATCCTCAAATCCCCAAACCCCAAATCCCAAAGCCCAAAACCCCAAACCCCAAACCCCAAATCTCAAAAGCCTCAAATGTCCAAATTCCAAAATCCCAAATCCCCAAATCCCAAAACCCCAAATCCCCAAACTCCAAAACCCCCAAATCCCAAACTCCCCAAATCCCAAATCCCAAAATCCCCAAACCCCAAAATTCCAAAACCCCAAAATCCCAAATCTCAAATCCTAAAACCCCCAAATCCCCAAACCCCAAAATCCCCAAACCCCCAAATCCCCAAATCCCAAATCCCCAAACCCCAAAACCCCCAAATCCCAAATCCCCAAATCCCAGCCCTGATTTTTGGGGGGTGGGGAGGAAGCTGGGGGTGCTCAGCCTTCCTCATCCTCCTCCTCCCTCCCCTCCCCCCCCAGAAGCTGCTGGAGGCTCACGAGGAGCAGAACGTCGACGCCTTCACCGGCGCCCGTGCGTGGGACCCCAACCGCCCAAATCCACCCAAATTCACCCCAAATCCATCCCAAATCCACCTTGAATTCACCCCAAATCCACCTTGAATTCACCCTGAATCCATCCCAAATCCACCTTGAATTCACCCTGAATCCATCCCAAATTCACCCCAAATCCATCCCAAATTCACCCCAAATTCACCCCAAATCCATCCCAAATTCACCCCAAATCCATCCAAAATTTTTCCCAAATTCCTTCCCACATTCATCCCAAATTTATCCCAATTTATCCCAAATCCACCCAAATCCACCCAAATTCACCCCAAATCCATCCCAAATCCACCCAAATTCACCCCAAATCCATCCCAAATCCACCTTGAATTCACCCTGAATCCATCCCAAATTCACCCAAATTTATCCCAAATTTTCCCAAATTTATCCCAAATTCATTCCCACATTCATCCCAAATTTACCCTGAATTCATCCCCACGTTCATCCCAAATTTATCCCAAATTTATCCCAAATCCACCCTGAATTCACCCTGAATCCATCCCAAATTCACCCCAAATCCACCCTGAGTTCATCCCAAATCCATCCCAAATCCACCCCAAATTTATCCCAAATTCACCCCAAATCCACCCCAAATTCACCCTGAGTTCATCCCAAATTCACCCCAAATTCACCGAGTTCATCGGAAATTTATCCCAAATCCATCCTAAATCCATCCCAAATCCATCCCAAATTTATCCCAAATTTATCCCAAATCCATCCCCACATTCATCCTAAATTCATCCCAAATCCATCCCAAATTAATCCAAATTTCATCCCAAATCCATCCCAAATTCATCCCAAATTCATCCCAAATCCATCCCAAATTTATCCCAAATTCATCCCAAATCCATCCCAAATTTATCCCAAATCCATCCCAAATTTATCCCAAATTCACCTCATATTTACCTCGGATCCATTCCAATTTCACCCCAATTTCACCCCAAATTTATCCCAATTTCATCTCACATTAATCCTAAATTCACCCCAAATCCATCCCCAATTTAACCCCAAATCCCCAAAATTCCCCAAAATCCCCAAATTCCCAAAATTCCCCAAATCCCCCAAAATTCCCCAAAATTCCAAAATTCCCCAAATCCCCAAAATTCCGGTTGCAGGTGAAGGATTTTGACTCCATCTCCCGCCTGGACCAGTGGCTGACGTCGCTGCTGCTGAGGATCAAGAGGAGCATCCAGGGGGAGGAGCAGGATCTGCGCTGAGCCCCCCAAAAAAACCCAAAAAACCCCCAAAAATACACCCCAAAATTAAAATTAAAAATAAAGCAAAAAAAAACCTCAAAAAATCCCAAAAATCCTGTGAAAATCCAACAAAAAACCCCAAAAATCCGCTAAAAAAATTTTATTTAAAAAAAGAAAAAAACCCCAAAAAACCCATGAAAATCCCACAAAAATATCCCAAAAAACCCGAAAATCCACCCCAAAATTTAAATTAAAAATAAAGCAAAAAAAAAACCCCAAAATTTCCCAAAAATCCTGTGAAAATCCTACAAAAAACCCCCAAAAATCCGCTTAAAAAAATTTTATTTAAAAAAGAAAAAAAACCCCAAAAATCCCATGAAAATCCCACAAAAATATCCCAAAAAACCCGAAAATCCACCCCAAAATTTAAATTAAAAATAAAGCAAAAAAAAAACCCCAAAATTTCCCAAAAATCCTGTGAAAATCCTACAAAAAAAACCCCAAAAATCCACAAAAAATTTATTTAAAAAAGAAAAAACCCCAAAAATTCCCGTGAAAATCCCACAAAAATATCCCAAAAACCCGAAAATCCACCCCAAAATTTAAATTAAAAATAAAGCAAAAAAAAACCCCAAAATTTCCCAAAATCCTGTGAAAATCCTACAAAAAAACCCCAAAAATCCACAAAAATTTTATTTAAAAAAGAAAAAACCCCAAAAAATTCCCGTGAAAATCCCACAAAAAATATCCCAAAAAACCCCGAAAATCCACCCCAAAATTTAAATTAAAAATAAAGCAAAAAAAACCCCCAAAAAATTCCAAAAAAATCCCGTGAAAATCCCACAAAAAACCCTCTAAAATCCACACAAAAATTTTAATTAAAAAAAACAAACAAAAAAATCCCACCAAAAGTATCCCAAAATCCCGCCCCGCAAAAAAACCAAAATCCACCCCAAATTTAAATTAAAAATAAAGCAAAAAAACCCCCCAAAAAATCCCAAAAAATCCCATGAAAATGTCACCAAAAAACCCCAAAAATCCACCCCAAAATTTAAATTAAAAATAAAGCAAAATATCCCAAAAAATCCTGTAAAAATCCCACAAAAAACCCCAAAAATGCCCCAAATTTTTCAAAAAAACCCCCAAAAATTCCCAAAAAAATCCTGCAAAAACCCCTCAAAAATAAGCCCAAAACTCCCCGAAAAAAATGTGAAAAAAATTTTAAAAAACCCTAAAACTCAAAACCCCCCCAAGAATATTTTTTTAAAAATTCCCCAAAAAACCTGTGAAAAAAACCTAAAAAAACCCCCAAAAATCCCTCAAAGAAAATCCCAAAAATCTCAAAAAAAACCCCAAAAATTCAACAAAACCCCCCCAAAAATCTCAAAAAACCCCAGAAAAAAACCCCTAAAATTCTGCAAAAAAAACCCCCAAAAATTCCAAAAAATACACAAAAAAAACCCCAAAAATCCCTCAAAAAACCCCCAAAAAATCCACAAAAAAATCCAAAAATCTCCAAATAACCCAGAAAAAAACCCCAAAATCCTGCGAAAGACACCCCAAAAATTTCAAAAAAAACCCAATTAAAAAAACCCCAAAAATTCCAGGAAAAACCCAAAATATGAAAAAAAAAATCTCCCACATCCCTCCAAAAAAACGCAAAAAAATCTCCCAAAATCTCCAAAAAACCCCAAAATTTCTCTTTAAAAAAGCCAAAAATCCCCTAAAAACCTCCCTAAAAAAATCCCAAAAATCTCCAAAAAAGCCCAAAATCCCAAATTTCTCCTCCCCCACGGCGGCCCCGCCCTTCCCGAGCATTCCCGGCGTCGCTGCCCCTCCCCCCACTGGGGCACTGTGCGCCCTTCCCCCACCCGGAATTAAATAGTTCAATATTTGGGGCTGGGGGCTGCTGCTGGTTTTGGGGAATTTTGGGGGTTTTGGGCAATTTTGGGGAATTTTTTTGTTTTTGGGGGGGGGGTTTTAGGGGATTTTGAGGGTTTTTGGAGATTTTTTGGGAAATTTTGAGGATTTTCGGGGATTTTTTGGGATTTTTGGGCAGTTTTGGGGGATTTGGGGGATTTTTGGGGAATCTTTTGGGATTTTGGGGGATTTTTTTTGGATTTTACGAGGATTTTTTGGGATTTCTGGAAGATTCTTGGGAATTTGAGAGATTTTCGGGGATTTTGGGGGATTTTTGGGCATTCTGGGGATTTTTGGGAATCTTTGGGGATTTTGGGGGGGAAATTTTCGGGGATGTTTTGGAAGATTTTTGGGAATTTGGGGATTTTGACGGGGATTTTTGGGGGATTTTGGGCATTTTTGGGGGAGATTTTTGCGATTTTTTGGGGGGGGGGGAATTTTTGGGGTTTTTTTTTCAGGGGATTTTGGAGGAAAATTTTTGTGGAATTTTGGGAAGATTTGGGGGATTTTTGGAGTTTTATTTTGTTCTCTTTGGCCACGCCCCCCTCAGACCCCGCCCCTGTGGGCGGAGCCTCGCTCATTACCTAATATGGCCATGGAGCCACGCCCCTGTGGGCGGAGCAACAAGCCATTACCTAATATGGGGATATAGCCACGCCCCCATGTGGGCGGAGTTTATCAATTTTCTTATATGGTCATATAGCCACGCCCTCTGTGGGCGGAGCTCATAGATTTCCTTATATGGTGATAGACACGCCCTCTGTGGGAGGAGCCATAAGCCATTACTTTATATGTTCACAGACACGCCCCCCCCTGTGGGCGGAGCTTATCCCTTTCCTTATATGGTCATAGACACGCCCCCTGTGGGTGGAGCTTATACCTTTCCTTATATGGTCATAGACACGCCTCCTGTGGGCGGAGCAACAAGTCACTACCTTATATGGTCATAAACCCACATCCTCTGTGGGCGGAGCATCAATCTGTTACCTTATATGGTCGTAGCCACGCCCACTGTGGGCGGGGCATCAACACATTATTTTGCATTGGCATTAAGCCACGCCCACTGTGGGCGGAGCTCATAGATTTCCTTATATGGTGATAGACACGTCCTCTGTGGGAGGAGGCATAAGCCATTACTTTATATGTTCACAGACACGCCCCCTGTGGGCGGACCCACAATCCATTACCTTATATGGTCATAGACACGCCCCCTGTGGGCGGAGCAACAAGCCACTACCTTATATGGTCATAAACCCACATCCTCTGTGGGCGGAGCATCAATCTGTTACCTTATATGGTCGTAGCCACGCCCACTGTGGGCGGGGCATCAGCACATTATTTTACGTTGTCAATAAGCCACGCCCACTGTGGGCGGAGCTTATATATTTCCTTATGTGTTCGCGGACACGCCCCCCTGTGGGCGGAGCTTATCGATTTCTTTATCTAGTCATAGAGCCACGCCCTCTGTGGGCGGAGCCACACACCATTACATTGCAGGGTCACGAAACCACGCCCCCATGTGGGCGGAGCTTATCAATTTCCTGATATGGTAATAGAGCCACGCCCTCTGTGGGCGGAGCCACGTGCCACTACCTTACATGGTCAATAAGCCACGCCCCCTGTGGGCGGAGCTCATAGGTTTCCTTATATGGTGATAGACACGCCCTCTGTGGGAGGAGCCATAAGCCATTACTTTATCTGTTCACAGACACGCCCCCCTGTGGGCGGAGCTTATCCCTTTCCTTATATGGTCATAGACACGCCCACTGTGGGCGGAGCAACAATCCATTATCTTATATGGTTAATAAGCCACGCCCCCTGTGGGCGGAGCTTATCGATTTCTTTATCTAGTCATAGAGCCACGCCCTCTGTGGGCGGAGGCACACACCATTACATTGCAGGGTCACGAAACCACGCCCCCATGTGGGCGGAGCTTATCAATTTCCTGATATGGTCATAGAGCCACGCCCTCTGTGGGCGGAGCCACGTGCCACTACCTTACATAGTCAATAAGCCACGCCCCCTGTGGGCGGAGCTCATAGGTTTCCTTATGTGGTGATAGACACGCCCTCTGTGGGAGGAGCCATAAGCCATTACTTTATATGTTCACAGACACGCCCCCTGTGGGCGGAGCTTATCCCTTTCCTTATATGGTCATAGACACGCCCCCTGTGGGCGGAGCAACAATACATTGTCTTATATGGTTATATAAGCCACGCCCACTGTGGGCGGAGCAACAACATATTACCTTATATGTCATAGACACGCCTTCTGTGGGCGGAGCCACAAGCCATTATCTTACATTGCCAACGAGCCACGCCCACTGTGGGCGGGGCTTATAAATTTCCTTATGTTTTCGCAAACACGCCCCCTGTGGGCGGAGCTTATCCCTTTTCCTGTATAGCGCCATGCGGGCGGGGCTCCGCTCTCACCATAACACTTCCGTCGCCGCTGCCTGACGTCACTTCCGCGCGCCGCCGCCCGCAAGGCCCCGCGGCGGTGCCGGTGGGGCTGCCCGCGGCGCTGCCTGTCCCGGTTTATTCCCGGTTTATTCCCGGTTTATTCCCGGTTTATTCTCGCTATGCCGCGCTGGGGCCGCTGCCCGCTGGTGGAGGACAGCTTCAGCCGCCTGCGCTCGCAGAGTAACGTGTACGGGCTGGCGGCGCTGGCGGGCCCGGGCGCGGGGCCCGGCGGGCTCCTGGCGGCCGCGCTCAAGGGGAAGGTGCTGCTGTTCCGCTACCTGCAGCTGCGGCCCCGCCTGCGGCCGCTCGCGCGCGAGATGCAGTTCACCTACATCCCCGGTACGCCAGCGGGGGGGATTTTGGGAATTTTGGGGAATTTTTGGGATTTTTTTGGGGATTTTTTTGGGGATTTTGGGGATTTTTGAGGATTTTTGGGGATTTTTGGTTTTTTTTTTTTTATTTTTGGGGGGATTTTTGGGGAAACTTTTGGGATTTTTTTGAGATTTTTTAGGAATTTTGGGGATTTTGGGATTTTTGAGAATTTTTGAGATTTTTAGGAATTTTTGGGGGATTTTTGGAGATATTTTTGGGAAATTTTTGGGATTTTTTGAGGATTTTTTAGGATTTTTGGGGATTTTTTTGGGAATTTTGGGGATTTTTTGGGGGATTTTTTGAGGATTTTTGGGATTTTTTGAGGATTTTGGGGATTTTTTTGGGATTTTTGAGGATTTTTGGGATTTTTGGGGATTTTTGGGGGATTTTTGGGATTTTTGAGGATTTTTGGGATTTTTGGGGATATTTTTGAGGATTTTTGGGGATTTTTTGACGATTTTTGGACGATTTTTGAGGGGATTTTTTTGGGATTTTTTGGGATTTTTTGAGGATTTTTGGGGATTTTTGGGGAATTTTGGGGATTTTTTGGGGATTTTTTTGGGGATTTTTTGAGGATTTTTGGGATTTTTTGAGGATTTTTGGGGATTTTTGGGGGATTTTTTGAGGATTTTGGGGATTTTTTAGGAATTTTTGGGATTTTTAAAGAAATTTTGGGGAGTTTTTGAGGATTATTTTGTATTTTTCAGAGGATTTTTGGGGATTTTTTGGGATTTTTGGGATTTTTAGGAATTTTGGGATTTTTTGGGATTTTTTGAGAATTTTTTGGGATTTTTGGGGATTTTTTGAGCGATTTTGGGGGATTTTTTGGGAATTTTTGAGGATTTTTGAGGATTTTTTTGGAATTTTTTGGAGATTTTTGTGGATTTTTTGGTTTTAAATTTTTGAGGATATTTGGGGGTTTTGGGATTTTTGAGGATTTTGGGGATTTTTGGGAATTTTGGGGATTTTTTGGGATTTTTTATTTTTATTGAGTTTTTGGGAAATTTTTTATTGATTTTTAACGGATTTTTCTGGATGGGGTATTTGGCATTTTTTGGGAATTTTTGGGGATTTTTTTGAGATTTTTTTGGGGGGGTGTTGACAGTTCCAGGTGAATTTTGGGTTTCCCAGGCGGATTTTGGGGTTTTTTGGGTTTCCCAGGTGGATTTTGGGATTTTTGGGTTTCCCAGGTGGATTTTGGGTTTCCCAGGCGGATTTTTGGGGGATTTTTGGGTTTCCCATGAGTTTTTGGAGCTCCCAGGTGAATTTTGGGGTTGAATTTTTGGGTTTCCCAGGCGGATTTTGGAGTTTTTGGGTTTCCCAGGCGGATTTTTGGGGGGATTTTTGGGTTTCCCAGGGCGGATTTTGGGGGATTTTTGGGTTTCCTAGCTGAATTTTGGGTTCAATTTTGAGTTTCTAGCTGGGGTTGAGATTTTTGAGTTTCCCAGGCGGATTTTGGGAGTTTTTTGGGTTTCCCAGGCGGATTTGGGTTTCCAGATGGATTTTGGGGGATTTTTGGGTTTCCCATGAGTTTTTGGGTTTCCCAGGGGATTTTGGGCAGGATTTTGGGTTTCCCAGGCGGATTTTGGGGTTTTTGGGTCTCCCATGAGTTTTTTGGGGTCCCTGACCCCCCTCTCTCCCCAGTCGATGCCGAGATCGTTTCCATCGATTCCTTCCCCAAATCCCCCCCCCAGCGCGGGCTCGTGGTGGGGATCACCTTCATCAAGGTGGGGCTGGGGGATTTGGGGGATTTGGGGGGGCTGGGGGGATTTGAGGGGGCTCAGGTGGGATTTTGGGGAGGTTTGGGGGGCCCAGGGGGAATTTGGGGATTTTGGGGCGATTCAGAGGGAATTTGGGGAGGTTCAGATGGGATTTGGGAGATTGGGGGGCTCAGAGGGAATTTGGGGGCTCTGATTCCATTTTTGGGGCTCTGGGTCCATTTTTGGGGTGTCTGGGTCAGTTTTGGGGGCTCTGGGTTTGTTTTTGGGGGCTCTGAGCCCATTTTGGGAGGATTTTGGTTCATTTTGGGAGGTCTGGGTGGGTTTGGGGTCTCTGGATCCGTTTTGGGCGGTCTGGGTTCATTTTGGGGTCTCTGGTTCGTGATTTGGGGGGTTCTGGGCTGGTTTTGGGAGCTCTGGATCCATTTTTGGGGTGTCTGAGTCAGTTTTGGGAGCCCTGGGTTTGTTTTTGGGGTCTCTGGTTGATTTTGGGGGCTCTGATTTATTTTTGGGGTGTCAGGGTTTGGTTTTTGGGGTCTCTGGCTGATTTTGGGGGTCCTGGTTCATTTTTCGGGGTCCTGGTTAAATTTCAGGGTCTCTGGTTTATTTTTGGGTGGCTCTGTTTCATTTTTTGGGGGGTCCTGGTTAATTTTTGGGGTGTCTGGGTTTGGTTTTGGGGTCTCTGGTTAATTTTCAGGGTCTCTGGTTGATTTTTGGGGGCTCTGATTCATTTTTAGGGGGTCCTGGTTGATTTTTGGGGTGTAAGGTTTGGTTTTTGGAGTGTCTGGGTTTGGGTTTTGGGGTCTCTGGTTGATTTTTGGGGCGTCCTGGCTGATTTTTGGGGGTCCTGGTTCATTTTTGGGGATCCTGGCTGTATTTTGGGGTGTCTGGGTTTGGTTTTTGGGGTCTCTGGTTCATTTTCAGGGTCTCTGGTTGATTTTTAGGGGGTCCTGGTGGATTTTTGGGGGTCCTGGCTGATTTTGGGGGTCCTGGCTGATTTTTTGGGGTGTCTGCCCCAGGACTCGGGGACAAGCCCAGCCCCTTCCTGAACATTTACTGCGACTACGAGCCGGGCTGCGAGTTCGACCTCGACTCGGTGGCGCGTGAGACCCGAAATTTGGGATTGGGGACCCCGAAAATGGGATTGGGGACCCCAAAATTTGGGATTGGGGACCCCAAAAATGGGATTTGGGACCCTAAAAATAGGGATGGGACCCCGAAAATGGGATTGGGACCCCGAAAATGGGATTTGGGACCCTAAAAATGGGGCTGGGGACCCTAAAAGTGGGGATGGGGAGCCCAAAAATGGGGATGGGACCCCGAAAATGGGGCTGGGGACACCAAAAATGGGATTGGGGACCCCGAAAATGGGATTTGGGACCCTAAAAATTGGGCTGGGGAGCCCAAAAAATGGGATTGGGGACTCCAAAAATGGGGTGGGACCCCAAAAAAGGGATGGGACCCTAAAAATGGGGATGGGGACCCTAAAAATCGGGATGGGACCCTAAAAATGGGGGTGGGACCCCAAAAATGGGATTGGAGACCCTAAAAATAGGGATGGGAGACCTAAAAATGGGGATGGGGACCCTAAAAATGGGATTTGGGACCCCCAAAAATGGGGGTGGGACCTCAAAAAAAGGGCATGGGGAGCCCAAAAATGGGGATGGGACCCTAAAATGGGATTGGGGACCCCAAAAAATGGATTTGGGATCCCCAAAAAATGGATTTGGGATCCCCAAATTGGGTTTGGGACCCCCCAAAATTTCCCCTCCCCCCTGCCCAGAGAGCTGCCTGAACCTGGAGCTTCGCTTCACGCCCTTCCAGCTGTGCCACGCCCAGTGAGTGCCCCAAAAATCCCAAAAACCCCAAAATAGCCCCAAAAATCCCAAAATATCCCCCAAAAAATCCTCCAAAAAATCCCGAAGTTCTGAGCCCCCAAACCCGCAGGGTCAGGGTGGGGAGCACCTGGAGACCGTGTTCCTGCTGAGTGGCAACGACCCTGGCATCCACCTGTACCGGGAGGTGAGGGTTAAAACCCAAAAATCCCAAAATCCAGCCCAAAATATCCCCAAAATCCCCAAATCCACCCAAAACCCCAAAATCCACCCAAAAACCCCCAAAATCCACCTAAACCCCCCAAATCCACCCTGGCATCCACCTGTACCGGGAGGTGAGGGGTTAAAAACCAAAAATCCCAAAAATCCAGCCCAAAATATCCCCAAAAACCCAAATCCAGCCCAAAATCCACCCAAAAACCCCAAAAATCCACCCAAAAACCCCCAAAATCCACCCTGGCATCCACCTGTACCGGGAGGTGAGGGGTTAAAAACCCAAAAATCCCAAAATCCAGCCAAAAATATCCCCAAAAACCCAAATCCAGCCCAAAATCCATCCAAAAACCCCCAAAATCCACCCAAAAACCCCAAAATCCACCCTGGCATCCACCCGTACCAGGGAGCTGAGGGCTTAAAAACCCAAAATGTCCCAAAATCCCCAAAAACTCCCAAAAATTCATCCAAAGAACCCCAAAATCCCCCCAAAAATCCCAATTTTCCCCCAATTTCCCCCCCCCATTTTCCCCCAAATTTTTCCTAATTTCCCCAATTTTTCCCAATTTTTCCCCAATTTTTCCCAATTTTTCCCCCAATTTTCCCCCAATTTTTCCCCATCTTTCCCAATTTTTCCCCCAAATTTTTCCCCCAATTTTCCCAATTTCCCCCAATTTTCCCCAATTTTTCCCAATTTCTCCCGAATTTTTCCTCAATTTTTCCCCCAAATTTCCTCAATTTTCCCCAATTCTCCCCCAATTTTCCCCAATTTTCCCCAATTTCCCCACTTTTCCCCAATTTTTCCCCAATTTCTCCCAATTTTCCCCCAATTTTCCCGCAATTTTTCCCAAATTTTCCCCAAATTTTTCCCCAATTTTCCCAATTTCTCCCCAATTTTTCCGAATTTCCCCCAATTTTTCCCAATTTCCCCCAATTTTTCCCCATTTTTCCCCAATTTTTCCCCCGATTTCCCCCAATTTTTCCCCAATTTTCCCCATTTCCCCCAATTTTTCCCCCAAATTTTTCCCGGAATTTTCTCCCCAATTTTCCCCAATTTTCCCCAATTTTCTCCCAGTTTTCCCCCATTTTTCCCCCAATTCTCCCCAATTTTTCCCAATTTCTCCCGAATTTTTCCTCAGTTTTTCCCCCAATTTCCCCCAATTCTTCCCCAATTTTCCCCATTTTTTCCCCAATTCTTCCCCAATTTTCCCCATTTTTTTCCCCGATTTTTCCCCATTTTTCCCCAATTTTTCCCCAAATTTTCCCCAATTTTCCCCCCAATTTTCCCCAATTTTCTCCCAATTTCCCCCAATTTTCCCCCAATTTTTCTCCAAATTTTTCCCGAATTTTCCCCAATTCTTCCCCAATTTTCCCCATTTTTCTCCCCAATTCCCCCCCATTTCCCCCATTTTCTCCCCCAAATTTCCCATTTTCCCTCCCCAGAACCCGGGCTCTCACCAGTTTGAGGAGCAGCCGATCCAGCTGCTCTTCCCGGAGCTCCAGGACGTCCCCAGCACGTGAGGCACTCCCAGCTGCTGCTTCTACCCCAAATTCCCCAAATTCCCCCAAATTCCCCAAAATTCCCCCAAATTTCCCTCATTTCCCTCATTTCCCCTCATTTTTCCCATTTTCTTTGATTTCCCCCAATTTTCCCCTATTTTTTTCTCTCATTTTTCCCTCGTTTTCCCCTAATTTTCTCAATTTTTTCCCTGGTTTTCCCCATTTTCTCCCATTTTCCCATTTTTCCCATTTTCTCCCATTTTTTCCCCCATTTCAGTCTCCTCTGCCTCGATGCCAGTTCCCATTTTCCCAATTTTTCCCATTTATCCCTGGTTTTCCCCATTTTCTCCCCCATATTTTTTGAGTGTTCTCTGGCTGGACATTCACCCCCTGCCCGTTCCCATTCCTATTTTCTCTATTTTTCCCATTTTCCCCATTTTTCCCCATTTTATTCTCAGTGTTCTCTGGCTGGACGTCGCCCCCTGCCCGTTCCCATTTCTATTTTCTCTATTTTTCCCATTTTCCCCGTTTTTTCCCTCATTTCATTCTCAGTGTTCTCTGGCTGGACGTTCTCCCCTGCCCGTTCCCATTCCTATTTTCTGTGTTTTTCCCATTTTTACCCCATTTTTTCCCCATTTCATTCTCAGTGTGCTCTGGCTGGACATTCTCCCCCTGCCTGTTACCATTTCTATTTTCTCTATTTTTCCCATTTTCTGTATTTTTTTCCCCATTTCATTCTCAGTGTTTTCTGGCTGGATGTTCACCCCCTGCCCGTTCCCATTCCTATTTTCTCTATTTTTCCCATTTTCCCCATTTTTTACCCCATTTTTCCCCCATTTCATTCTCAGTGTCCTGTGGCTGGACATTCACCCCCTGCCCGTTCCCATTTCTATATTCTGTATTTTTCTCATTTTCCCCGTTTTTACCCCATTTTTCCCCATTTCCAGCGTTCTGTGGCTGGACGTGCGCCCCTGCCCGTTCCCATTCCTATTTTCTCTATTTTTCCCGTTTTCCCCATTTTTACCCCATTTTTTCCCCATTTCCAGCGTTCTCTGGCTGGACGTGCGCCCCCTGCCGGCGTTCCCCGGGCAGCGCCTCTCGGCTCTCGGCTGCCAGAGCGGCTTCGTGCGGGCGGCGCGCGTGGACGAGGGGACCCGGGGTGAGGAGCCCAAAATCCCCAAATCCCAAAATCCCAAAATCCCTGAATTCCCAAATTCCCAATTCCCCAAATCCCAAAATTCCCAAAATCCCAAAATCCCAAAATCCTAATTCCTCAAATTCCCCAAATCCCCATAATCCCTGAATTCCCAATTCCCCAAGTTCCCTGAATTCGCGTGGACGAGGGGACCCGGGGTGAGGAGCCCAAAATTCCCCAATTCCCTAAATCCCAAAATCCCAAATCCCCAAAATTCTCTGAATTCCCAATTCCCCTAATCCCAAAAATCCCAAAATCCCAAATTCCCAAAACCCAAATTCCCTGAATTCCCAATTCCCCAAATCCCAAATTCCCTGAATTCATGTCGACAAGGGGACCCGGGGTGAGGAACCCAAATTCCCCAAATTCCCCAAATCCAAAAATCCCCAAAATCCCTGAATTCACAATTCCCCAAATCCCTGATTTTTCCCATTTTTTATTCCCGTTTTTCATTCCCATTTTTCCCATTTTTTTATTCCCATTTTTTCCCATTTTTATTCCCATTTTTTCCCTGTTTTTCCCTGTTTTTTCCCCTGTTTTTTTCCCCTTTTTTTTCCCCATTTTTTTTATTCCCATTTTTCCCATTTTTTTATTCCCATTTTTCCCGTTTTTTCCCCGTTTTTTTTCCCTTTTTTCCCCGTTTTTTCCCATTTTTCCCATTTTTTTCCCCTGTTTTTTCCCGTTTTTTCCCAGTTTTTTTCCCCTTTTTTTCCCCGTTTTTTTCCCCGTATTTTCCCATTTATTATTCCCATTTTTCCCATTTTTTCCCCCTTTTTTTCCCGGTTTTCCCCATTTTTCCCATTTTTCCCATTTTTTATTCCCATTTTTCCCGGTTTTTTCCCCGGTTTTTTCCCGGTTTTTTCCCATTTTTCCCATTTTTTATTCCCATTTTTCATTCCCATGTTTCCCATTTTTTATTCCCATTTTTCCGTTTTTTTCCCCGGTTTTTTTCCCGTTTTTTTCCCATTTTTCCCATTTTTTTATTCACGTTTTTTCCTGGTTTTTTTCCCCTTTTTTCCCTGTTTTTTCTCGTTTTTTATTCCCTGTTTTTTCCCGGTTTTTTCCCCTTTTTTTCCCCATTTTTTCCCATTTTTCCCCGTTTTTTTCCCGGTTTTCCCCATTTTTTCCCATTTTTCCCATTTTTTATTCCTATTTTTCCCGGGTTTTCCCCGGTTTTTTTCCCTGTTTTTTCCCATTTTTCCTATTTTTAATTCCCTGTTTTTCCCCGGTTTTTTCCCCATTTTTCTCATTTTTTATTCCCTGTTTTTCCCCGTTTTTTTCTCCGTTTTTTTTCCCGGTTTTTCCCATTTTCCCCTGTTTTGGTTTTCCCGTTTCCAGCCGTGCTGCAGAGCTGGAGCGTCCAGCAGGACGGGCCCGTGTCCAGCGTGCTGCTCTTCCCCCTGCCCACGGGGGAGCACGGTCAGGGGGGAAAATGGGGAAAATGGGGAAATGGGGAAATGGGGAAATGGGAAAATGGGAAAAAATGGGGAAACTGGGAAAAATGGGGAAATGGGGAAATGGGGAAAAATGGGGGAAAATGGGGAAATGGAAAAAATGGGAAAATGGGAAAAAATGGGAAAATGGGAAAAAATGGGGAAAATGGGAAAAATGGGAAAATGGGGAAAATGGGAAAAATGGGGAATTGGGGAAATGGGAAATTGTGAAAAATGGGAAAATGGAAATGGGAAAATGGAAAATGAAAAAAAAAGGAAAAATGGGAAATGGGAAAATGGGAAAAATGGAAAAATGGGAAAAATGGGAAAAATGGGAAAATGGGGAAAAAATGGGAAAATGGAAAAATGGGGAAAATGGGAGCAAAAATGGGGAAAAAAAGGGAAAATGAAATGGGAAAAGGGAAAATGGGGAAATGGGAAATGGGAAAATGGGGAAATGGGAAATGGGAAAAAATGGAAAATGGGAAAAAATGGGGAAAATGGGAAAAATGGGGAATTGGGGAAAAATGGGGAAAATGGGAAAATAGGGAAAATGGGAAAAGAGAAAATGGGAAAAATGGG
Source organism: Luscinia luscinia (assembly GCA_034336685.1). Lineage (NCBI taxonomy): Eukaryota > Metazoa > Chordata > Aves > Passeriformes > Muscicapidae > Luscinia > Luscinia luscinia. The sequence goes on along the minus strand of JAKWBO010000268.1, from coordinate 45,238 downwards.
GAAATGGGAAGTGGGAAAAATGGGAAAAATGAGAAAAATAGGAAATGGGAAAAATGGGAAAAATAGGGAAATGGGAAAAATGGGAAATGGGAAAAATGGGGAATTGGAAAAGAGGAAATGGGAAAAATGGGAAATAGGAAAAAATGGGAAAATGGGAAAAAATGGGAAAATGGGGAAATGGGGAAAAAGGAAAATGGAAAAATGGGGAAAATGGAAATGGGAAATGGGGAAAATGGGCAAAATGGGGCAAAATGGGGCAAAATGGGAAAAATGGGGAAAAATGGGAAATGGGGAAAATGGAAAAATGGGAAAAATGGGAAAAAAGGAAAATGGGAAAATGGGAAATTGGGGAAAAATGGGAAAATGGGGAAAATGGGAATTGGAAAAATGGGGAAAATGGGAAAAATGGGGAAAATGGGAAAATGGGGAAAAATGGTGAAATGGGAAATGGGGAATTGGGAAAAATGGGAAAATGGGAAAAAGGAGAAAAAAAGGGAAAATGGGAAAAATGGGGAAAAATGGGAAAATGAGAAAAATGGGAGGAAAAAACCAGAAAAAATGGGGGAAAATGGGGAAAATGAGGGAAAAATGGGGAAAAATTAAAAAATGGGAGAAAAATGAGGAAAAATGGGAGAAAACAGAAAACAGAAAAATTAGGGGAAATGGGTGGGAAAAAAAAGCAGGAAAAAAATTGGGGGAAATTGGAAAATGGGAAAATGGGAATAAAAAAAAGAGAAAAAATGGGGGAATGGGCAAAAACAGGAGAAAAAGGGGAGAAAAATGGGGGAATAATGAGGGAAAAAATGGGGAAATGGGAAAAAAATTTAAAATGGGGGAAAAAGGAAAAAAACGGGAGAAAAAAAAGGAAAAAAATGGGGGAAAAAAGGGAAAAACAAGAATTTTTTTTTTCCCAAATTCCTGCAGAGGATCCTGAGGATTCCTGGAACCTCCTGGTGAGCAGCGCCCTGGAGGCGGCCGTGGTGTATCGGTGAGCCCGGGATCCCAAATTCCTGAAAGCCAAAATCCCCAAATTCCCAAAAATTCCCAAAAATTCCAAAAATCCCCAAAAATCCCCAAATTCCTAAAAATTCCTAAAAATTCCAAAAGTCCCCAAAATACCAAAATTCGAAAATCCCAAAATCCCCAAATTCCCAAAAATCCCCAAAATTCCAAAAGTCCCCAAAAATACCAAAATTCCTAAAATTCCCAAAATTCCCAAAAATTGCAAAAATCCCCAGAATCCCAAAATTCCCAAAATTCCTAAAAACCCCCAAATCCCAAAATTCCTAAAAATCCCAAAATCCCAAAATTCCCAAAATTCCTAAAATTCCCAAAAATCCCAAAATTCCCCAACTTCCTAAAAATTCCCCAAAATCCCCAAATATCCCAAAATTCCCAAAAATCCCAGAATTCCCAAAAATTGCAAAAATCCTAAAATCCCCCAAAATCCTAAAAATTCCCAAAAATCCCAAAATTCCCCAACTTCCTAAAAATTCCCCAAAATCCCCAAATATCCCAAAATTCCCCAAATCCCCAAAATTCCCAAAATTCCCCAAAATCCCGGAATTCCCAAAATTGCAAAAATCCTAAAATTCCTGAAAATTCCCAAAACCCCAAAATTCCCAGAATTCCCAAAATGGCAAAAGCCTAAAACCCCAAAATCCCAAAATTTCCAAAAAATCCTAAAATTTCCAAAATCCCCAAAATCCCACAACCTAAAATCCCCAAAATTCCCAAAATCCCAAAAATCCCCAAAATCCCAAAATTCCCAAAAATCCCGGAATTCCCAAAAATTGCAAAAATCCTAAAATTCCCCAAAATTCCCAAAATTCCCAAAATCCCCAAAAATCCCGGAATTCCCAAAAATTGCAAAAATCCTAAAATCCCCCAAAATCCCAAAAAAACCCCAAATTCCCCAAAATCCCCAAAATTCCCAAAAGTCAAAAAAATCCCAAAATTCCCAAAAATCCCAGAATCCCCAAAAATGGCAAAAATCCTAAAAATCCCCAAAATCCCCAAAAATCCCCCAAAATCCCCAAAATTCCCAAAAATCCTAAAAGTCTCAAAATTCACAAAAATCCCAAAATTCCCAAAAATTGCAAAATCCCAAAAATTCCTAAAAATCCCCAAATTCCCAAAAAATCCAAAAACCCCAAAATTCCCCAAAATTCCAAAAAACCCCAAAATTTCCCCCAAATTCCCCCCTTTTTTCTTTTTTGGGGGGTTTTTTTTGCAACTTTAGGGGAATTTTTGGGGAACGTTTGAGGGAATTTTGGGGGGGAATTCTTTGGGAATTTCTGGAAATTGTTTTGGGGAATTTTTGGGGAAAATTTTGGCATTTTTGGGGGAATGGTGGAGAATTGTTTGGGGAATTATTTTGAGAAATATTTGTGGAATTTCAGGAATTTTTTTGGGAAATGATTTTGGGAATTTTGGGGGGAATTTCAGGGAATATTTGGTGAAATTTTTGGTAAATTTTGCCAATTCCAGGCGTGTCCTGAGGCAGGGCCTGGCCGATATTTTGGGGAATTTTTTTTTAATTTTAGGTGAATTTTTTTGAGGAATTCAGGGAATTTTGGGGACATTTTGGGGACATTTTTGGGGATATTTTTGGGAACATTTTGGGATATTTTGAGAACATTTTTGGGATTTTTTTGGTAATTTTTTGGTGATTTTTGGTATTTTCAGGCGCGTCCTGTGGCGGGGTCTGACCGATACTTTGGGGATTTTTTTGGGAATTTTTGGTGAATTTTTTTGAGGAATCTCAGGGAATTTTGGGGATATTTTGGGGACATTTTGGGAATATTTTTGGTAATTTTGGGTAATTTTTGGCACCCCCAGGCACGTCCTGTGGCGCGGTCTGACCGATACTTTGGGGAATTTTTTTTTAATTTTTGGTGAATTTTTTTGAGGAACCTCAGGGAATTTTGGGGACATTTTGGGGATATGTTTTTGGGACTTTTTTGGTAACTTTTTGGCGATTTTTGGCATCCCCAGGCGCTGTCCTGCGGCGGGCGCCTGGCCGAACCCCTCCCCTCCCCCGGCAGCCGCGGCTCCGACGCCGTCGTGTGCGCCAAAGTCACCGACGTCGACTTCGACGGCGCCGCCGAGATCCTGCTGGGCACCTACGGCCAGGTGGGGCCAAAATCACCCCAAAAATACCCAAAATCCACCCAAAAATCCAGCCCAGATCCTGCTGGGCACCTATGGACAGGTGGGGCCAAAATCCACCCAAAAATATCCAAAATCCACCCCAAAAATATCCAAAAATCCAGCCCAGATCCTGCTGGGCACCTACGGCCAGGTGGGGCCAAAGAAACCCCAAAAATACCCAAAATCCACCCCAAAAATACCCAAAAACCCAGCCCAGATCCTGCTGGGCACCTACGGCCAGGTGGGAGCCAAAATCACCCCAAAAATACCCAAAATCCACCCAAAAATCCAGCCCAGATCCTGCTGGGCACCTACGGACAGGTGGGGCCAAAATCACCCCAAAAATATCCAAAATCCACCCAAAACCCAGCCCAGATCCTGCTGGGGACTTATGGGCAGGTGGGAGCCAAAATCCACCCAAAAATATCCAAAATCCACCCAAAATACCCAAAAACCCAGCCCAGATCCTGCTGGGCACCTATGGACAGGTGGGGCCAAAATCACCCAAAAATATCCAAAATCCACCCCAAAAATACCCAAAACCCAGCCCAGATCCTGCTGGGGACCTATGGACAGGTGGGGCCAAAATCCACCCAAAATCCACCCAAAAATATCCAAAAATATCCAAAATCCACCCCAAAAATACCCAAAACCCAGCCCAGATCCTGCTGGGCACCTATGGGCAGGTGGGGCCAAAAACCCCAAAATCCACCCAAAAATACCCAAAAATCCAGCCCAGATCCTGCTGGGCACCTACGGCCAGGTGGGGCCAAAATCCACCTAAAAATATCAAATTAAACCCAAAAATCCAGCCCAGATCCTGCTGGGGACTTATGGACAGGTGGGGCCAAAATACACCCCAAAAATACCCAAAATCCACCCAAAAACCCAGCCCAGATCCTGCTGGGGACTTATGGGCAGGTGGGAGCCAAAATCCACCCAAAAATATCTAAAATCCACCCCAAAAATACCCAAAACCCAGCCCAGATCCTGTTGGGCACCTACTGCCAGGTGGGAGCCAAAATCCACCCCAAAAATATCAAATTAAACCCAAAAAACCCAGCCCAGATCCTGCTGGGCACCTACGGCCAGGTGGGGCCAAAATCCACCCAAAAATATCCAAAATCCACCCCAAAAATATCCAAAAACCCAGCCCAGATCCTGCTGGGCACCTACGGGCAGGTGGGAGCCAAAAAATACCCCAAAATCCACCTAAAAATATCCAAAATCCACCCAAAAATCCAGCCCAGATCCTGCTGGGGACTTATGGACAGGTGGGGCCAAAATCACCCCAAAAATATCCAAAATCCACCCAAAAATACCCAAAAACCCAGCCCAGATCCTGCTGGGCACCTACGGGCAGGTGGGGCCAAAATCCACCCAAAAATATCCAAAATCCACCCCAAAAATATCCAAAAATATCCAAAATCCACCCCAAAAATACCCAAAAATCCAGCCCGGATCCTGCTGGGGACTTATGGACAGGTGGGGCCAAAAACCCCAAAAATACCCAAAATCCACCCAAAAAACCCAGCCCGGATCCTGCTGGGGACTTATGGGCAGGTGGGAGCCAAAATCCACCCAAAAATATCCAAAATCCACCCAAAAATACCCAAAAACCCAGCCCAGATCCTGCTGGGCACTTATGGACAGGTGGGAGCCAAAATCCACCCAAAAATATCCAAAATCCACTCGAAAATCCAGCCCAGATCCTGCTGGGGACTTATGGACAGGTGGGGGCCAAAATCCACCCAAAAATATCCAAAATCCACCCCAAAAATACCCAAAAACCCAGCCCAGATCCTGCTGGGCACCTACGGACAGGTGGGGCCAAAATCCACCCCAAAAATACCCAAAAATACCCAAAAATACCCAAAACCCAGCCCAGATCCTGCTGGGGACCTATAGGCAGGTGGGAGCCAAAAACCCCAAAAATACCCAAAATCCACCCCAAAATCCAGCCCAGATCCTGCTGGGCACTTATGGACAGGTGGGGCCAAAATACACCCAAAAATATCCAAAATCCACCCCAAAAATATCCAAAATCCACCCAAAAATCCAGCCCAGATCCTGCTGGGGACCTATGGACAGGTGGGGCCAAAAACCCCAAAAATATCCAAAATCTACCCCAAAATACCCAAAACCCAGCCCGGATCCTGCTGGGGACCTACGGCCAGGTGGGGCCAAAAACCCCAAAAATATCCAAAATCTACCCCAAAATACCCAAAACCCAGCCCGGATCCTGCTGGGGACCTACGGCCAGGTGGGGCCAAAATCCACCCAAAAATATCCAAAATCCACCCAAAAATCCCCCAAATCCACCCAAAATATCCAAAATCCACCCAAAAACCCAGCCCAGATCCTGCTGGGGACCTACGGGCAGGTGGGAGCCAAAATCCACCCCAAAAATATCCAAAATCCACCCCAAAACCCAGCCCAGATCCTGCTGGGCAGCTACAGCCAGGTGGGAGCCAAAAAAAACCCCAAAATCCACCCAAAAATACCCAAAATCCACCCAAAAATATCAAATTAAACCCAAAATCGATCCCAGATCCTGCTGGGGACTTATGGGCAGGTGGGAGCCAAAAATCCCCAAAATCCACCCAAAATTTCCCCAATTTCCCCCAATTTCTTTTTCCACAATTTCTCCAATTTTCCCCAAAATTTCCCAATTTCCCCAATATTTCCCAATTTTTTTCCCAATTTTCCCCAAAGTTTTCCCAGATTTTCCCCAATTATCCCCAAATTTCCCCCAGTTTCCCTCGGTTTCCCCCAAATTTTCCCCAACTTTTCCACAATTTCCCCCAATGTTCCCCAAATTTCCTCCTTTAATTTCCCCAAATTTTCCCCAATTTTTTCCACAATTTCCCCTGAATTTTCCCAAATTTCCCCCAAATTTTCCCCAATTTTTCTCCTTTAATTTCCCCAAAATTTCCCCAATTTCCCCCAATATTCCCCCCAGGAGCTGCTCTGTGACAAGTTTTTAAATTTCCTCCCAATATTTCCCTTTTTTCCCCAATTTCCTCCCAATTTTCCCCAATTTTCCTTAAATTTCCCCAATTTTTCTCCTTTAAATTCCCCCAAAATTTTCCCAAATTTTCTCCTTTAATTTCCCCAAAATTTCCCCAATTTCCCCCAAATTTTCTCCTTTAATTTCCCCAAAATTTCCCCAATTTCCCCAAATTTTCTCCTTTAATTTCCCCCAAAATTTCCCAATTTCCCCCAATTTTCCCCAAATTTTCTCCTTTAATTTCCCCAATTTTCCCCCAATATCCCCACAGGAGCTGCTCTGTGACAAGTTTTAATTTCCCCCAATATTTCCCTTTTTTTTTCTCCAATTTTCCCAATTTCCCCCAATTTTTCCCCATTTTTTCCCAAATTTTCCCCCTTTAATTTCCCCCAAATTTTCCCCAATTTTTCTCCTTTAATTTCCCCATTTTTTCCCCAATTTCCCCAAATTTCCCCCAAATTTTCTCCTTTAATTTCCCCAAAATTTCCCAATTTCCCCCAAATTTTCTCCTTTAATTTCCCCAAAATTTCCCCAATTCCCCCAAATTTCCCCAATTTTTCTCCTTTAATTTCCCCATTTTTCCCCAATTTCCCCCAAATTTTCTCCTTTAATTTCCCCAATTTTCCCCAATATTCCCCCAGGAGCTGCTCTGTGACAAGTTTTTAAATTTCCTCCCAATATTTCCCTTTTTTTCCCCTATTTCCTCCCAATTTTCCCCAATTTTCCTTAAATTTCCCCAATTTTTCTCCTTTAATTTCCCCAAAATTTCCCCAATTTTTCTCCTTTAATTTCCCCAATTTCCCCCAAATTTTCTCCTTTAATTTCCCCAAAATTTCCCCAATTTTCCCCCAAATTTCCCCAAATTTTCTCCTTTAATTTCCCCAAAATTTCCCCAATTTTCCCCCAATTTCCCCAAATTTTCTCCTTTAATTTCCCCAAAATTTCCCAATTTCCCCCAAAATTTTCCCAAATTTTCTCCTTTAATTTCCCCAAAATTTCCCCAATTTTTCTCCTTTAATTTCCCCAAAATTTCCCAAATTTCCCCCAAAATTTCCCCAAATTTTCTCCTTTAATTTCCCCAAAATTTCCCCAATTTTCCCCCAATTTCCCCCGCAGGAGCTGCTCTGTTACAAGTTTTTTGGGGCGGATTCCGGCGCTTTTGGGCAGTTCCGGCCGCTCTGGAGCCGCCGCTTCCCCTCCCCCCTCCTGGCGCTGGAGCCGCTGGACCTGACGGGGGATGGGCTGCGGGAGCTGGCGGTGGTGTGCCTGGGGGGGCTGCACGTGCTGCAGGTGCGTCAAATTCCCAAAATTCCCAAAATTCCCAAAGTTTGGGGGAGCCCCCGAGCGAAATTCCCAAAAAAATCCGGGTTTTTTTGCAAAAAATTTGGGGTTTTTAGCAAAAAAATCGGATTTTTTTCAGGAAAAAAATCCTTTTTTGCCTCAAAATTTGGGTTTTGGTAAAAAGTCTGGGGTGTTCCCAAAAATTCTCTTTTTTTTGAAAATAAATTTTGGGTTTTTCCCAGAAATTTTGAGGTTTTTTGCAAAAAAATAATTCTGGGTTTTTTCTGCCCTGGGGGGGCTGCACGTGCTGCAGGTGCGTCAAATCCCCAAAATTCCCAAAATTCCCAAAATTCCGGGCAGCCCCCGAGCGAAATTCCCAAAAAAATCCGGGTTTTTTTGCAAAAAATTTGGGGTTTTTAGCAAAAAAATCGGATTTTTTTTAGAGAAAAAATCCTTTTTTGCTTCAAAATTTGGGTTTTGGCAAAAATTCTGGTTTGTTCCCAAAAATTCTCTTTTTTTTTGAAAATAAATTCTGGGTTTTTCCCAGAAATTTTGAGGGTTTTTGCCAAAAAAATAATTCTGGGTTTTTTCTGCCCTGGGGGGGCTGCACGTGCTGCAGGTGCGTAAAACCCAAAATTCCCAAAATTCCCAAAATTCCGGGGAGCCCCGAGCGAAATTCCCAAAAATCCGGGTTTTTTGCAAAAATTTAGGGTTTTTAGCAAAAAATCGGATTTTTTCCGGAAAAAATCCTTTTGCCTCAAAATTTGGGTTTTGGTAAAAAGTCTGGGGTGTTCCCAAAAATTCTGGGGTGATCCCAAAAATTCTCTTTTTTTGAAAATAAATTTTGGGTTTTTCCCAGAAATTTTGAGGTTTTTGCCAAAAGAATAATTCTGGTTTTTTTTCTGCTGTGGTGTGCCTGGGGGGGCTGCACGTGCTGCAGGTGGGTCAAACCCCAAAATTCCCAAAATTCCCAAAATTCCGGCAGCCCCCGAGCGAAATTCCCAAAAAAATCCGGGTTTTTTTGCAAAAAATTTGGGATTTTTAGCAAAAAAATCAGATTTTTTTAGAAAAAAAATCCTTTTTTGCTTCAAAATTTGGGTTTTGGCAAAAATTCTGGGGTGTTCCCAAAAATTCTGGGGTGTTCCCAAAAATTCTCTTTGTTTTCCAAATAAATTCTGCGTTTTTCTCAGAAATTTTGAGGTTTTTGCCAAAAAATAATTCTGTTTTTTTTCTGCTGTGGTGTGCCTGGGGGGCTGCACGTGCTGCAGGTGGGTAAAACCCTCAAAATTTCCCAAAAATCCCCAAAAATGCCCCAAAATTCCCAAAAAATGCCCCAGAAATTCCAAAAAATCCCCAAAAATGCCTCAAGATCCCCAAAAATTAAAAAAATCCCCAAAAATCCCAAAAAAAATTCCAAAAAATTCCTAAAAATTCCCAAGTTCCCAAATCTCCAAATTTCCCAAAAATCCCCAAAATTTCCACAAAAAATCCCCCAAAATTCCCAAAAATGCCCCAAAATCCCCCAAAATTAAAAAAATCCCAAAAAAATCCCCCCAAAAAATTCCCTAAAAATTCCCCAAATCTTCAAATTTCCCAAAATTCCCAAAAAATTCCCTAAAAATTCCCCAAAAATGCCTTAAAAATTCCCAAAACATCCCCAAAAATGCCCCAAAATCCCCAAAAATCCCCAAAAATCCCAAAAAATTCGCAAAAATTCCTAAAAATTCCCCAAGTTCCCAAATCTCCAAATTTCCCAAAAATCCCCAAAATTTCCACAAAAAATCCCCCAAAAATGCCCCAGAAATTCCAAAAAATCCCCAAAAATCCTCAAAAATCCCCAAAAATCCCCAAAAAACCCCCAAAAATTCCCAAAAATTCCCTAAAAATTCCCCAAATTTCCCAAAATGCCCAAAATTCCCCAAAAAAATTCCCCAAAAAATCTCCAAAAATGCCCCAAGATCCCCAAAAATTAAAAAAAAATCCCCCAAAAAATTCCGCAAAAATTCCCTAAAAATTCCCCAAGTTCCCAAATCTCCAAATTTCCCAAAAATCCCCAAAATGCCCCAAAAATTCCCAAAAAATCCCCAAAAATGCCCCAAAAATCCCAAAAAATCCCCACAAAATCCCCAAAAAAATTCGCAGAAATTCCTAAAAATTCCCCAAATCCCCAAATCTCCAAATTTCCCAAAATCCCCAAAATTTCCACAAAAATCCCCAAAAATGCCCCCAGAAATTCCCAAAAATCCCCAAAAATGCCCCAAAATCCCCAAAAATCCCCAAAAATCCCCAAAAAATTCGCAAAATTCCTAAAATTCCCCAAGTTCCAAATCTCCAAATTTCCCAAAATTTCCACAAAAATCCCCAAAATTCCCAAAAATCCCCCAAAATGCCCCAAAATTCCCAAAAAATGCCCCAGAAATTCCAAAAAATCCCCAAAATCCCCAAAATGCCCCAAGATCCCAAAAATTAAAACAAAATCCCCAAAAAATTCCCTAAAAAATCCCTAAAAAATTCCCCAAGTTCCCAAATCTCAAAATTTCCCAAAATCCCCAAAATTTCCACAAAAAATCCCCAAAATTCCCAAAAATGCCCCAAAATCCCCCAAAATTAAAAAAAAAATCCCAAAAAAATCCCCCCAAAAAATTCCCTAAAAATTCCCTAAAAATGCCCCAAAATCCCAAAAAAATTCGCAAAAAATCCCCAAAAATGCCCCAAAATTCTCAAAAATCCCCAAAAATCCCCAAAAGTGCCCCAAAATTCTCAAAATTAAAAAAATTCCCAAAAATCCCTAAAAAAATCCCTAAAAAATCCCCAAAATCCCCCAAAAAATTCCGCAAAAATTCCCTAAAAATTCCCCAAGTTCCTAAATTTCCCAAAATCCCAAAATTTCCCCAAAATTCCCAAAAAAATCTCCAAAAATGCCAAAAAAATTCCCAAGAAATCCCCCCAAAAAATTCCCTAAAAGTTCCCCAAGTCTCCAAATTTCCCAAAAATCCCCAAAATTCCCAAAAAAATTCCCCAAAATGCCCCAAAATTCTCAAAAAATCCCCAAAAATCCCCAAAAATTCCCAAAATTCCCTAAAAATTCCCCAAGTTCCTAAATCTCCAAATTTCCCAAAAATCCCCAAAATGCCCCAAAAATTCCCAAAAAATCCACAAAAAAACCCCAAAAATTCCCAAAAAAATCCCCAAAAAATCCCCCAAAAAATTCCGCAAAAATTCCCTAAAAATTCCCCAAGTTCCCCAATTTCCCAAAATCCCCAAATTCCCCCAAATTTCCCCAAATTCCCAAAAAAAATCTCCAAAAATGCCCGAAAATGCCCGAAAAAATCCCCAAAAATGCCCCAAAATTCTCAAAAATTAAAAAATCCCCAAAAAATCCCCCAAAAAAATTCCGCAAAAATTCCCTAAAAATTCCCCAAGTTCCCAAATCCCCAAAATCCCCAAATTTCCCCAAAATCCCCAAAATTCTCCAAAAAAATCCCCAAAAATGCCTCAAAAATCTCAAAAATTCCCAAAAAATCCCCCAAAAATGTCCCAAAAAATTCCCTAAAAATCCCCAAAAATCCCCAAAAAACCCCCAAAAAATTCCCAAAATTCCCTAAAAATTCCCCAAATCCCCAAATTCCCCAAAATCCCCAAATCCCCCGAATTTCCCCCATTCCCGCACTCCCAGCACAGCCTGGAACCGACGGCGCGGCTGCTGCGGGAGCGGCTCCGGCGCGAGGCGCGGCGCCAGCGCGGGAAAAAGCGGCGAAAGGCGGGAAAACCCTGCGGGGAAAGCGCGGGAAAGGGCGCCGAGGGGGGGAGGGGCGGGCCCGGCCCTCCCCCCGCCCTCCCCCGCCGAGCCCCAATAAAATGTTCCAAAAAAAACCCAAAAAAAATCACAAAAAAAAAACCAAAAACGTGTCTGGAATTGTCGGGAATCGCCAAAAATGGATTTGGGGAGAATTTGGGGGGTCCTGGGGGAATTTGGGGGGCCCTGGAGGGATCTGGGGGGTCCTGGAGGATTTTTTGGGGTCTCCTAAAAAGAGTCTGGGGGAGATTTGGGGGAATTTGGGGAGAATTTGGGGAACCTGGGGATTTTGGGGTCCCCAAAAGGGTCCTGGGGGATTTGGGGAATTTGGGGGTCCTGGGGAATTTTTTGGGGATTTGGGGTCCCTAAAAAGGTCTGGAGGGATTTGGGGAGAATTTGGGGGTCCTGGGAGGGATTTGGGGTTCCCAAAAAGGATTTGGGGGTCCTGGAGGAATTTTTGGGGTCCCCTAAAAAGGGTCCGGGGGAGATTTTGGGGGTCCTGGAGGATTTTTGGGGAGATTTGGGGTCCCTAAAAGAGTCGGGAGGATTTGGGGCAATTTGGGGAGAATTTGGGGGTCCTGGAGGAATTTTGGGATTTTGGGGTCCCTAAAAAGAGTCTGGGGAGATTTTGGGGAATTTGGGGCAGATTTGGGGGGTCCTGGGGATTTGGGGGTCCCCAAAAAGGGTCCGGGGGAGATTTTGGGAATTTAGGGCAGATTTGGGGGTCCTGGGGGATTTGGGAATTTGGGGTCCCCAAAAGGGTCCTGGGGAGATTTTTGGGAATTTGGGGAGAATTTGGGGGTCCTGGGGATTTTGGGTCCCCAAAAAGGGTCCTGGGGGATTTGGGGGTCCTGGGGATTTTTTGGGGATTTGGGGTCCCTAAAAAGGTCTGGGGGAGATTTTGGGGAATTTGGGAGAATTTGGGGTCCTGGGGATTTGGGGGTCCTGGGGAATTTGGGGTCCCCAAAAAGGATTTGAGGAGGATTTTGGGGTCCCCAAAAGGGTCCGGGGAGATTTTGGGGGTCCTGGAGGAATTTTTGGGGATTTTGGGGTCCTTAAAAAGGTCTGTGGGAGATTTTGGGAATTTGGGTCGGATTTGGGGGTCCTGGGATTTGGGGTCCCCAAAAAGGGTCCGGGGAATTTGGGAGAATTTGGGGGTCCTGGGTGGATCTGGAGGATTTTGGGGTCCCCAAAAAAAAACCTCGAGGGGAGATTTGGGGATTTGGGGGTCCTGGGTATTTTTGGGGTCCCTAAAAAGATCCCGGGGGAGATTTTGGGGTTCCCGGGATTTTTTGGGGGGTCCTGGGAGGATTTTGGGTCCCTAAATTAAATTTTGGGGTTCCTATGGGATTTTTGGGCTCCCGGGGATTTTTGGGGTCCCTAAATTAAATTTTGGGGTTCCCGGGGGATTTTTGGCATCCTGGGATTTTTTTGGGGGTTCCTGGGGAGAATTTGGGGGTCCCGGGATTTTTTGGGGTCTCTAAATGAATTTTGGGGTCCCTAAAATGAATTTTGGGGTCCCTAAATTAAATCTTGGGGTTCCTGGGGGATTTTTGGCATCCCGGGATTTTTTGGGGTCCTGGGGCGTTCCTGGGGTGGGGGCGGGCCGGTCCTGCCCCTCCCCCGCCCCTCCCCCCGATGGATCTTTAACGGCGGCGGCGGCGGAGCGGACCCGGGGGAACAGGTAGGAGGGGGAGGGGTCCCCCAACCCCCCCGACCCCCAAAACCCCCGCCCCTCCCCCACCCCAGGCCCTGCCCCCACCCCCATTTTTGGGGTTTTTTGGGGGAATCGCCGGAATTTGGGATTTTGGGGAGGGGCGTCGATCCCACGGTGGGGGGAGGGAAGGGATGAGACCCCTCCCCCACCCCGGGACTCCCCAAAAATCCCCAAAATCCGCCGAGATTTGGGGAAAAAATTTTAAAAAATAAAAAATTCCGGAGGTTCGGGCTGGGAACAGGTGGGTGGGGGGAGGGGGCAGCGATTCCCAAAATTCCCAAAATTCCCCAAAAATTCTCCCCAAATTCCTGATTTTCCCCAAATTCCCCAAATTCCCCTGAGCTCCCCCCCCAAATTTCCTCTGGTTTTTTTTTGTTTTTTCCCGGGTTTTCCCCCAAATGGCCCCGAAAATTCCCATTTTTAACCTGAAAATTCCCATTTTTCCACCCCCTGAAATTCCCATTTTTCCACCCCCAGAATTCCCCATTTTCTCCTCAAAATTCCCATTTTTCCCCTCGAAATTCCCATTTTTCCACCCCTGAAATTCCTTTTTTTCCCCCCCAAATTCCCCATTTTTCCCTACGAAATTTCCTATTTCCCTCCCCAAAATTCTCTGTTTTCCTCCCAAAATTTCCCATTTTTCCACCCAAAATTTCCCATTTTTCACCCCCGGAATTTCTCTTTTTTTTTTTTCTCCCAAATCTCCCCGGATTCGCTCAAATTCCCCAAATTTTTCCTTTCATTTCGTCAATTCCCCCCAAAATTCCCCAAAATTCCCTCACATCCCCCCCAAAATTCCCTGGAATTCCTGGAATTCTCCCAAATTTCCCAAATCTCCCAAATTCTTCATTTGCTCTCCGAAGGCCCCAAAATTCCCCGAATTTTCCCCAAATTCCCCAAAATTTCCCTGAATTCCTCAAACCCTTCACGTCCGGGCTGAGATTCCCAAAATTCTCCCAAAAATTTCCTCATTAATTCCCCAAAATTCTCCCAAATTTCATCATTAATTCCCCAAAAATTCCTCAAATTTTCTCTCGTTTTCCCCTAAATTCCCAAATTTTGGCCCCAAAATTCCCTCAAATTCCTGCAGATTTCCTGAAATTCCCCGAATTTTCCCAAATCCCCCAAAATTTCCCCCGAATCTCCCAAGTCTCCCCAATTCCTCCAAATTTTCCCCAAATTCCTTCGAATCTTCCCCAAAATTCCCCTAAAATCCCCCCCCCAGACTCCCCCCCCCAGGAGCCCCAAAATTTCCCCAAATTTCCCCAAATCTCCCAAATCTCCCCCGAATTTCCCTAAATTCCTGCGAATTTTCCCCAATTCTGCCCGAAAATTCCCTGAAAACCCCAAAATTCCCCCAAATTCCCTGAAAATCCCCGAAATTCCCCCAAATTTTGCCCGAATTCCCCGAAAATCCCAAATTTCCCTGATTTCCCCTCATCCCCTTTTCCCCCTTTTCCTCGCAAAACGCGGATTTAACCTAAATCTCGGCTTTTCCCCAAATCCTTTCTACCCAAAATCCTCCAGAAAAGAAAAAAAAACTAAAATCCGCATTTTCCAGGGAGAAAAGCGGTGGAATTTCCAAAAAAATCGCAATTTTGGGGAATTTCCTGAATTTGGGGTCGCCTGGTCCGCCCCCGGGGTTGGGAAATTTGGGGTCGCGGGCCCTGAATTGGGGGAAAATCCCCGAGAATCGGGAAAATCCTCGGATTAAGGAAAATCCCCGAGAACTGGGGCGAATCCCGGGGATTTGGGAAAATCCCCGAGCGCGGGTTAATTAACGGGGGGCAGCGGGGGCGGTAATTGGATTAACGGGGGGAAAGTGGGGCGGGAATTTGGGATGTGGGGCAGGAATGGGCAGGAATTTTGGGATGTGGGGCAGGAATTTTGGGATATTGGGGAGGAATTTTGGATGTAGGGCAGAAATTGGGGGATACGGGCAGGAATTTTGGATGTGGAGCAGAAATGGGGCAGAAATTTTGGGATAAGGGGCAGGAATGCGGCAGGAATTTGGGATGTGGGGGTTCGGATCCCTGGGGCAGGTTCGGGGTCTCTGGGGCAGGTTCGGATCCGTGGGGCAGGTTCGGGTCTCTGGGGCAGGTTCGAGTCCTGGGGCAGGTTCTGATCCCTGGGGCAGGTTCGGGTCCGTGGGGCAGGTTCGGGTCCCTGGGGGCAGGTTCTTCGGATCCCGGGGGCAGGTTCTGATCTCTGGGGCAGGTTCGGATCTTTGGGGCAGGTTCGGGTCTGTGGGGCAGGTTTGGATCCCGGGGCAGGTTCTGATCCCTGGGGCAGGTTCGGGTCCCTGGGGCAGGTTCTGGTCCCTGGGGGCAGGTTCGGGTCCCTAGGTCAGTTTGGGTCCATGGGGCAGGTTCGGGTCCCGGGGCAGGTTCGGATCTCTGGGGCAGGTTTGGATCTCTGGGGCAGTTCGGGTCCGCTTCAGGGTCCCTGGGGCAGGTTCGGGTCTGTGGGGCATGTTCTGATCTCTGGGGCAGGTTCTGGGTCCCTGGGGCAGGTTCGGATCCCTGGGGCAGGTTCTGATCCCGGGGCAGGTTCGGATCCCTGGGGCAGGTTCTGATCCCGGGGCAGGTTCGGGTCCCTGGGGCAGGTTCGGGTCCCGGGGGCAGGTTCAGATCCCTGGGGCAGGTTCGGGTCCATGGGGCAGGTTCTGATCCGGGGGCAGGTTCTGGGTCCCTGGGGCAGGTTCTGATCCTGGGGCAGGTTCTGATCTCTGGGGCATGTTCGGATCTTTGGGTCGGGTTCGGATCCCTGGGGCAGGTTCGGGTCCCTGGGGCAGGTCTGGGTCCCTGGGGCAGGTTCGGGTCTTTGGGTCGGGTTCGGATCATTGGGGCAGGTTCCGGGTTCCTGGGGCAGGTTCTGGTCTCTGGGGCAGGTTCGGGTCCCGGGGGCAGGTTCGGATCTCTGGGGCAGTTCAGGTCCGCTCGGGTCCCTGGGGCAGGTTCTGATCCCTGGGGGCAGGTTCGGGTCTGTGGGGCAGGTTCGGGTCCGTGGGGCAGGTTCTGATCTCTCGGGTCAGATCTGGATCTCTGGGGCAGTTCGGGTCCGTTCGGGATCCCGGGGGCAGGTTCGGGTCCCGGGGCAGGTTCGGGCCCTGGGGCAGGTTCGATCTCGGGTCAGATCTGGATCTCTGGGTCAGTTCGGGTCCTGGGGGCAGGTTCGGGTCCCGGGGGCAGGTTCTGGATCCCTGGGGCAGGTTCGGATCCCTGGGGCAGGTTCTGATCTCTCGGGTCAGATCTGGATCTCTGGGGCAGGTTCGGGTCCCCGGGTCAGTTTCGGGTCCGTTCGAGTCCCTGGGTCAGTCCTGGGTCCGTTCGGATCCCTGGGGCAGGTTCGGATCCCGGGGCAGGTTCGGGTCTCTGGGGCAGGTTCGGGTCCCGGGGCAGGTTCGGGTCTCTGGGGCAGGTTCGGGTCCCGGGTCAGTTCGGGTCCGTTCGGAGCCGCCGCTGGCCGGGCCGGGCGGTCCCAGGCGGTTCCGGTTCGGGGGTTCGGTGCGGGGGCGGCTCCGGCTCCTCCTTGGCAACCGCGCGGTTTCCATGGAAACGGGGATGGGGAGGGGAGGGCCCCGGAGCCGGCGGGGAGGAGAGAGGGGAGGGCCGCCCCGAACCCGGCCCGCGGATCCGAACCCGACCCAAAGACCCGAACCTGCCCCCAGGGGATCCGAACCTGCCCCAGGAGACCGAACCTGCCCCAGGGCCAGACCTGCCCCGGGACCCAGACCTGCCCCAGGGACCTGAACCTGCCCCAGGGATCCGAACCTGCCCCACGGACCCGAACCTGCCCCAGGGATCCGGTGCCCTAGGGCCGCCGCCCCAGGGATCCGAACCTGCCCCAGGGACCGAACCTGCCCCAGGGATCCGAACCTGCCCCAGGGACTCGAACCAGCCCCAGGGCAGCCTCCGAGGCCTGAACCTGCCAGGGACCGAACCTGCCCCAGAGATCGAACCTGCCCCACGGATCCGAACCTGCCCCAGGGATCCGAACCTGCCCTAGAGACCCGAACCTGCCCCGGGACCCGAACCTGCCCCAGGATCCGAACCTGCCCCAGGGATCAGAACCTGCCCCACGGATCCGAACCTGCCCCAGAGACCCGAACCTGCCCCAGGGACCCGAACCTGCCCCAGGGATCCGAACCTGCCCTAGGGACCCGAACCTGCCCCAGGGATCCGAACCTGCCCCAAAGATCAGAACCTGCCCCAGGGACCCGAACCTGCCCCACGGCTCCATCCCAGCCCCAAATCCCAGCCCCACATCCTGACCCGTCACTGCCGTGTCCCTCTGCAGCCACTGCAGCCCCCATGGCTGGGACCCACATCCCTGATCCCAGCCCCAAATCCCAAACCCCAAATCCCAAATCCCATTTCCCAAATCCCAAATCTCACACCCCACACCCCATAACCTCACCCCACATCCCATAACCTCACCCCAGCTCTCCCCCAGCTCCTGCTGGCCTCCATGGCTGTGCCCCAAATCCCACACCCCAAATCCCACACCCCACAACCTCACCCTACACCCCACACTCCAAATCCCACACCCCACACCCCATAACCTGACCCCACACCCCAAATCCCACACCCCACAACCTCACCCTACACCCCACACTCCAAATCCACACCCCACACCCCATAACCTGACCCCACACCCCAAATCCCACACCCCACACACCAAATCTCACACCCCACACCCCAAATCCCACACCCCACCTGACCCCATCTCCCCCCAGTTCCTGCCGGCCCCATGGTTGTGCCCCATGTCCCATTTCCCATATCCCCAAATCCCACACCCCAAATCCCTCACCGCACACCCCATAACCTCACCCCACACCCCATAACCTCACCCCACACCCCAAATCCCTCACCACACACCCCACACCTGACCCCCGTCTCCCCCAGCTCCTGCCGGCCCCATGGCGGCGCTGGCCCCGGCGCTGGCGGCCTGGCTGCTGCTGGAGCCCCGGGCGGCTGCGGGGCGCTAGCGCCCGACGGCCCTAACGGCACGTGCCGGGGCTCGGCGCGCTGCCAGCCCGGCGTGCTGCTGCCCGTGTGGCAGCCGGACGAGCCGGCGGCCGGCGACAAGGCGGCGCGCGCCATCGTCTACTTCGTGGCCATGATGTACCTGTTCCTGGGCGTGTCCATCATCGCCGACCGCTTCATGGCGTCCATCGAGGTGATCACGTCGCGCGAGAAGGAGATCACCGTCACCAAGGCCAACGGCGAGACCAGCGTGGGCACCGTGCGCATCTGGAACGAGACCGTCTCCAACCTGACGCTGATGGCGCTGGGCTCGTCGGCGCCCGAGATCCTGCTGTCGCTGATCGAGGTGTGCGGGCACCGCTTCCAGGCCGGCGAGCTCGGCCCCGGCACCATCGTGGGCAGCGCCGCCTTCAACATGTTCGTGGTGATCGCCGTCTGCGTCTACGCCATCCCGGCGGGCGAGAGCCGGCGCATCAAGCACCTGCGCGTCTTCTTCGTCACGGCCTCCTGGAGCATCTTCGCCTACATCTGGCTCTACCTGATCCTGGCGGTGATCACGCCGGGCGTGGTGCAGGTGTGGGAGGCTTTCCTCACCCTGCTCTTCTTCCCGGCGTGCGTGGTGTTCGCCTGGGCGGCCGACAAGCGGCTGCTCTTCTACAAGTACGTCTACAAGCGCTACCGCGCCGACCCGCGCAGCGGCATCATCATCGGCACCGAGGCCGAGCGGCCGCCCAAGGACCTGGAGGCCGACGGGGGGTTCCCGGCGCTGCCCGAGGCCGAGCCCGGCGCCGCCTCGCCCTCGCCGACGCCCGAGGAGAAGGAGCTGGACGAGAGCCGGCGCGAGGTGATCCAGATCCTCAAGGACCTGAAGCAGAAGCACCCGGAGAAGGAGCTGGAGCAGCTGCTGGACGCCGCCAACTACATGGCGCTGGTTCACCAGCAGAAGAGCCGCGCCTTCTACCGCATCCAGGCCACGCGGCTCATGACCGGCGCCGGCAACGTGCTCAAGAAACACGCGGCCGAGGCGGCGCGGCGCTCGCCGGCGCTGCCCGGCGAGGACGACGAGGACGACGACGAGGACGAGGCGTGCAGCCGCATCTTCTTCGAGCCGTGCCTGTACCACTGCCTGGAGAACTGCGGCTCGGTGACGCTGGCCGTGGCGTGCCAGCAGGGCCTGGGCGCCAACCAGACGTTCTACGTGGATTTCCGCACCGAGGACGGCTCGGCCAAGGCGGGCTCGGACTACGAGTACAGCGAGGGCACGCTCATCTTCAAGCCGGGCGAGACGCGCAAGGAGCTCGCCATCGGCATCATCGACGACGACATCTTCGAGGAGGACGAGCACTTCTTCGTGCGGCTGCTGAACCTGCGCGTGGGCGACGCCGAGGGCATGTTCGAGGCCGACTCCGAGGACCACCCCAAGGGCAAGCTGGTGGCGCCGCTGGTGGCCACGGTGACCATCCTGGACGACGACCACGCCGGCATCTTCGGGTTCCGGGAGCGCTCGGTGCGCGTCAGCGAGTGCCAGGGCCACGTGGAGGTGACGGTGGTGCGCAGCTCCGGCGCGCGCGGCACCGTCATGGTGCCCTTCCGCACCGTGGAGGGCACGGCCCGCGGAGGCGGCGTCGACTACGAGGACGCCAGCGGGGAGCTGGAGTTCCGCAGCGACGAGACGGCGTGAGGGGCATGGGGAGGAGGAGGAGGAGGAGGAGGAGGAGGGTGGGGGTGAAGGAGGGGGGTGGATGAAGGATCATGGATGGATGGAGATGGAGATGGAAGAGGATGGTTGGATGGATGAAGAATGGATGAAGAATGGATGATGGATGGAGGTGGAAGAGGAGGAGGAAGATTGGATGGATGAAGGATCATGGATGGATGGGTAGAGAAGGAAGAGGAAGAGGAAGGTTGGTTGGTTGGATGGATGGAAGAGGAAGAAGAGGAGGAAGAGGATGAGTGGACGGATGAAGGGTTGGTGATGAATGGATGGATGGGTGGAGGAGGAAAAGGAAGAGGAAGGTTGGATGGATGAAGAATGGATGAAGGATGATGGGTGGAGGTGGAAGAAGAAGAGGAAGGTTGGATGGATGATGGGTGGAGATGGAAGAGGAAGAGGAAGGGGATGGATGAAGAGTGGATGAAGGATCATGGATGAATGGAGATGTAAGAGGAAGAGAAGGTTGGATGGGTGAAGAATGGATTATGGATGGATAGGTAGAAGTGGAAGAGGAAGAAGAAGGTTGATTGGATGGATGGAAGAGGAAGAAGAGGAAGAGGATGAGTGGATAGATGAAGGGTTGGTGATGAATGGATGGATGGGTGAAGGAGGAAGAGGAAGGGGAAGGGGAAGAGGAAGAGGAAGGTTGGATGGATGAAGGATGGATCATGGATGGGGTGGAAGAGGAGGAATGGATGATGATGATGACAACGATGATGACGATGAAAATGACGATGATGATGGTGACGATGCCATTGGATGATGGTGGGTGATGATGATGCTGATGACGATGACAATGATGATGCCAGATAATGACGACAATGACCATGACAATGACGATGATGACAATGACGAAGATGACGATCACGGCGATGATGATGATGATGATGGTGGTGGTGGATGATGATGATGCTGAAAATGACAATGACGATGGCAATGACAACGATGATGATAACGATGACAGTGACGATGATGACAATGATGATGATGATGGTAACGATGATGACAATGACAATGATGCTCACAATGACAATGACAACAATGACAACGATACAATAACGATGATGGCAATGACGATGATGATGATGACAATGACGATGATCACGACAATGATGATGATGATGACGGTGGTGGATGATAATGAAGATGATGATGATGACAATGGTGATAACGATGACAATGACAATAATGACAATGACAATGACACGATAACGATGATGACAATGATGATGATGACGATGATAATGAAAATGATGATGATGACAATGACGATAACAATGATGATGATGACGATGATGACAATGACAATGACAATGATGATGACGATAACAACAATGACAATGATACGATAACGATGATGACAATGATGATGATGACAATGCCGATGCCAATGACGATGATGACGATGACGATGATGCTCACAGTGATGACGATGATGACAATGACAATGACAATGACGATGATGCCCACGATGATAACGATGACAATGACGATAACAACAATGACAATGATACGATAACGATGATGACAATGACAATGACGATGACAATGATGACGATGACAATGATGACGATGCCGATGCCGACGCCCCGAGGCTGAAGGCCCCGTGTCCCGCCCCAGGAAGACGCTGCAGGTGAAGATCGTGGACGATGAGGAGTACGAGAAGAAGGAGAATTTCTTCATCGAGCTGGGGACGCCGCGCTGGCTCAAGCGCGGCATCTCGGGTACGGGGACACCGGGGGACACCTGGGGACACCTGGGGACACCTGGGGACACTTTGGGGTCCGGGGGTCTCACCTGTCCCTCCTCTCTCTCCTCAGCTCTGCTGCTCGCCCAAGGTAGGAGCCTTCGGCCTCGGACGTGCCGTGCCCCTGGATGTGCCATGAGCGTAATACGTCACCGTGTCCCCGCCGTGTCCTGTCACCGTGTCCTGTCACCGTGTCCTGTCACTGTGTCCCCACCGTGTCCTGTCACTGTGTCCTGTCACCGTGTCCCCACACTGTGTCCTGTCACTGTGTCCCCAACGTGTCCTGTCACCGTGTCCTGTCACCGTGTCCTGTCACTGTATCCTGTCACTGTGTCCCCACCGTGTCCTGTCACCGTGTCCTGTCACCGTGTCCCGCCGTGTCCCCACCGTGTCCTGTCACCGTGTCCTGTCACTGTGTCCCCACCGTGTCCCCACGCCGTGTCCTGTCACCGTGTCCCCACCGTGTCCCCGCCATGTCCTGTCACCGTGTCCTGTCACCGTGCGCCACGGCCCCACGGCCAGTTTGTGTCCCTGTGTTGTGTCCCCGTGTCCCCAAACTGTGCACCTGTGTCCCCAAACTGTGTCCCCATGTCCCTGTGTCCTCCTGTCCCCATGTCCCTGTTGCTGTCCTCATGTCCCTGTCCCTGTCCCCATGTCCCTACACTGTCCCCATGTCCCGTCCCTGTCTCCATGTCCCTATCCCTGTCCCTGTCCCCGTGTCCCTGTCCCCATGTCCCTGTCCCTGTCCCCATGTCCCCATGTCCCCATCCCCATGTCCCTGTCCCCATGTCCCTGTCCCCAGACTGTCCCCATGTCCCTGTCCCCGTGTCCCCATGTCCCTGTCTCCATCCCTGTCCCTGTCCCCATGTCCCTGTCCCTGTCCCCGTCCCCATGTCCCTGTCCCCATGTCCCCATGTCCCCATGCCGTGTCCCTGTCTCCACACTGTCCCCATGTCCCTGTCCCCGTCCCCATGTCCCTGTCCCGTGTCTCTGTCCCCACACTGTCCCCATGTCCCTGTCCCTGTCCCCATGTCCCCGTCCTGTCCCTGTCCCGTCCCCATGTCCCTGTCCCCATCCCCATGGCCCTGTCCCCATGTCCCCATGTCCCCATGTCCCTGTCCCCACACTGTCCCCATGCTGTGTCCCTGTCCCTGTCCCCATGTCCCCATGTCCCCATGCCGTGTCCCTGTCCCCGTCCCCATGTCCCTGTCCCCCCCCAGGGGACGCTGACCGCCAGCTCTCGGCCGAGGAGGAGGAGGCTCGCCGCATCGCCGACATGGGCAAGCCCGTGCTGGGCGACAACCGGCGCCTCGAGGTCGTCATCGAGGAGAGCTACGACTTCAAGGTGACACCTGGGGACACCTGGGGACGCCTGGGGACGCCTGGGGACACGGCCTGACCCCCCCCGGTGTCCCCGCTGTCCCCAGAACACCGTGGACAAGCTGATGAAGAAAACCAACCTGGCCACCGTCATCGGCACGCACTCGTGGCGGGAGCAGTTCCTGGAGGCCATCACCGTCAGCGCAGGTGCCACCGTGTCCCCAGGGTGTCACCAGGGTGTCACCAATGTCCCCAGGGTGTCCCTGGTGTCCATCACCGTCAGCACAGGTGCCACCGTGTCACCAGGGTGTCACCAGGGTGTCACCAATGTCCCCAGGGTGTCACCAATGTCCCCAGGGTGTCCCTGGTGTCCATCACCGTCAGCGCAGGTGCCACAGTGTCCCCCTGTCCCTAGGGTGTCACCAGGGTGTCACCAATGTCCCCAGGGTGTCCCTGGTGTCCATCACCGTCAGCGCAGGTGCCACAGTGTCACCGTGTCACCAGGGTGTCACCAGGGTGTCCCCAGGGTGTCACTAGGGTGTCACCAGGGTGTCACCAGGGTGTCCCCAGAGTGTCCCTGGTGTCCATCACCGTCAGCGCAGGTGCCACAGTGTCCCCCTGTCCCCAGGGTGTCACCAGGGTGTCACCAGGGTGTCACCAATGTCCCCAGAGTGTCACCAGGGTGTCACCAGCGTGTCCCCAGAGTGTCACCACAGTCCCCAGAGTGTCCCCAGAGTGTCCCTGGTGTCCCCAAGGGCACCTCAGGGTGTCCCTGGTGTCCCCAAAAGTGCTCCCCAAAGTGTCCCCAGTGTCCCCAGAATGTCCCCAGAGTGTCCCTGGTGTCCCTGAGGTGTCCCTGGGGGACCTCAATCCCGCTGCTGCCACCACCTTGGTGACACCCCAGGCACGACCACCTTGGTGTCCCCAGTCCCGGTGCCACCACCTTGGTGTCCCCAATCTTGGTGTCCCCAGAGTGTCCCCAATCCCGCTGCTATCACCTTTGTGTCCCCAATCCCGGTGCCACCCCTCGCTGTCCCCAGTCTCACTGTCCCCAGTCCCAGTGCCACCCCCTTTGTGTCCCCAATCCCATTGCCACCTCCTCAGTGTCCCCATCCTGGTGCCACCCCTTGCTGTCCCCAGTTTTGGTGTCCCCATCCCAGTGCCACCCCTTTGTGTCCCCATCCCGGTGCCACCCCTCGCTGTCCCCAGTTTTGGTGTCCCCTCACTGTCCCCATCCCGGTGCCACCCCCTCGCTGTCCCCAGTTTTGCTGTCCCCATCCCGGTGCCACCCCCATTGTGTCCCCCAATCCCAGTGCCACCCCCTCGCTGTCCCCATCCCGGTGCCACCCCTTTGTGTCCCCAATCCCGGTGCCACCTCCTCGCTGTCCCCAGTTTTGCTGTCCCCATCCCAGTGCCACCCCATTGTGTCCCCAGTTTTGGTGTCCCCATCCCGGTGCTACCCCCATTGTGTCCCCATCCTGGGTGCCACCCCTCGCTGTCCCCAATCCCACTGCCACCCCCTTGCTGTCCCCAGTTTTAGGTTGTCCCCATCCCAGTGCCACCTCCTCAGTGTCCCCAATCCCGGTGCTACTCCCTCGATGTCCCCAGTCTCACTGTGCCCATCCTGGTGCTACCCTCGCTGTCCCCATCCCGGTGCCACTTCTTGCTGTCCCCATCCCGGTGCCACCCCTCGCCGTCCCCCCGCGCAGGTGACGAGGACGACGACGACGAGGGCCGCGAGGAGCGGCTGCCGTCGTGCTTCGACTACGTGATGCACTTCCTGACGGTGTTCTGGAAGGTTCTGTTCGCCTGCGTGCCGCCCACGGCGCTGCTGGGGGGCTGGGCCGCCTTCGGCGTCTCCATCCTGCTGCTGGCGCTGCTGACGGCGCTCATCGGCGACCTGGCGGCGCACTTCGGCTGCACGCTCGGCCTCAAGGACTCGGTCAACGCCGTGGTGTTCGTGGCGCTGGGCACCTCCATCCCTGGTGAGGGACAGTGGGGACACCTTGGGGACATTGGGGACATTGAGGATAGGGGACACTGGGGATACTGGGGACATTGGGGACAGTGAGGACTCTCGGCCTCAAGGACTCGGTCAACGCCCGCTGTGTTCGTGGCGCTGGGCACCTCCATCCCTGGTGAGGGACAGTGGGGACACCTTGGGGACACTGGGGACATTGAGGGATTGGGGACACTGGGGATATTGGGGATACTGGGGACATTGGGAACACTGGGGACAGTGAGGGACTCTTGGCCTCAAGGACTCGGGTCAACGCCGTGGTGTTCGTGGTGCTGGGCACGTCCATCCCCGGTGAGGGGCACGGGGACACCTTGGGGACACTGGGGGATTGGGGACACTGGGGACACTGGGGACAGTGGGGATACTGGGGACACTGGGGATATTGGGGACACTGGGGATATTGGGGACATTGGGGACATTGGGGACATTGGGGACAGTGAGGGACGCTCGGCCTCAAGGACTCGGTCAACGCCGTGGTGTTCGTGGCGCTGGGCACATCCATCCCTGGTGAGGGACAGTGGGGACACCTTGGGGACATTGGGGACATTGAGGGATTGGGGATTGGAGACATTGGGGATTGGGGGCATTGGGGACATTGAGGACACTGGGGACATTGGGGACATTGGGGGATTTGGGGGTTTAGGGACATTGGGGTCACTGGGGACGTTGAGGGATTGGGGGACATTTGGGACACTGGGAGGATTTGGGATATTGGGGACATTGGGGACACAGGGACATTGGGGACACAGGGACATTGGGGATATGGGGACACTGGGGACACTGGGAACACTGGGGGCATTGGGGACATTGGGGATATTGGGGATACTGGGGATACTGGGGACACTGGGGACACTGGGGTATTGGGGACATTGGGGATTG
Organism: Luscinia luscinia; assembly: GCA_034336685.1. Classification (NCBI taxonomy): domain Eukaryota; kingdom Metazoa; phylum Chordata; class Aves; order Passeriformes; family Muscicapidae; genus Luscinia; species Luscinia luscinia. Next base: position 19,613 of record JAKWBO010000268.1, on the reverse strand, counting down.
GCGACAGTGAGGGACTCTGGGCCTCAAGGACTTCGGTCAACGCCCCGTGGTGTCTGTGGCGCTGGGCACGTCCATCCCCGGTGAGGGACAGTGGGGACACCTTGGGGACACTGGGGACATTGAGGGATTGGGGACATTAGGGACACTGGGGGATTTGGGATATTGGGGACATTGGGGACACAGGGGACATTGGGGATATGGGGACACTGGGGACACTGGGAACACTGGGGCATTGGGGACATGGGTGACATTGGGACAGTGAGGGACTCCCCAATCCCCCTACACCCCTAATACCCCCAATGTCCCCAATGCCCCAGTGTCCCCAAGGTGTCCCCAATGTCCTCAATGTCCCCAACACCCCTAACACCCCCAAATGTCCCCAATGTCTCCAACATCCTCAATGTCCCCAAGGTGTCCCCAATGTCCCCAACCCCCAATCCCCCATGTTCCCATCATCCCCAACCCCGCTAATCCCCCAGTGTCCCCAAGGTGTCCCCAATGTCCCCAATGTCCCCAGTCTCCCAATCCCCCCAACACCCCCAACACCCCCAACGCCCCCAATGTCCCCAATGTCCCCAAATCCCCCAACACCCCTGACACCCCTAATGCCCTCAATGTCCCCAGTGTCCCCGATGTTCCCCAATGTCCCCAATCCCCCAATCCCCCCAATGTCCCCAATCCCCCCCAATGTCCCCAATTCCACCAATGTCCCCCCAATGTCCCTAATCCCCTTAACACCCCTAACACCCCCAATGTAATCCTCTAACATCCCTGACACCCCCAATGTCCCCAACACCCCTTGACATCCCCAATGTCCCTAACACCCTTGACATCCCCAATGTCCCCAATCCCCTAATGTCCCCAATCCCCTAACACCCTCAACACCTTCAATGTCCCCAGTGTCCCTAACACCCCTGACACTCTAATGTCCCCAACACCCCTGACTCCCCCAATGTCCCCAACCCCCCAAACCCCCCCTGACCCCGCCATGTCCCCCCCAGACACCTTCGCCAGCCGCGTGGCCGCCCTGCAGGACCCCTGCGCCGACGCCTCCATCGGCAATCGCCACCGGCTCCAACGCCGCCAACGTGTTCCTGGGGCTGGGGCTGGCCTGGTCGGTGGCCGCGGTGTACTGGGCGGCGCAGGGCCGCCCGTTCCGCGTGCCGCCGGGCACGCTGGCCTTCCCGGTGACGCTCTTCACGGCCTTCGCGCTGCTGGCCATCGCCGTGCTGCTGTGGCGGCGCCGCGCGCCCATCGGCGGCGAGCTGGGCGGGCCCCGCGCGCCCAAGGCGCTGACGGCCGCGCTGCTGCTGCTGCTCTGGCTGCTCTACGTGCTGTTTCGCGAGCCTGGAGGCATACTGCCACATCCAGGGGTTCTAGGGGTACTGGGGATACTGGGGATACTGGGATTGGGCACTGGGAGCACTGGGATTGGGCACTGGGAGCACTGGGCCCTAAGGCGCTGGACGGCCGCGCTGCTGCTGCTGCTCTGGCTGCTCTACGTGCTGTTTGCCAGTCTGGAGGCGTACTGCCACATCCAGGGGTTCTAGGGGTACTGGGAGTACTGGGATTGGGCACTGGGATTGGGCACTGGGAGCACTGGGATTGGGCACTGGGAGCACTGGGATTGAGCACTGGGAGCACTGGGATTGGGCACTAGGCCCCAGGGCGCTGACGGCCGCGCTGCTGCTGCTGCTCTGGCTGCTCTACGTGCTCTTCGCCAGCCTGGAGGCGTACTGCCACATCCAGGGGTTCTAGGGGATACTGGGGATACTGGGGATACTGGGATTGGGCACTGGGATTGGGCACTGGGAGCAGTGGGATTGAGCACTAGGCCCCGAGGCGCTGACGGCCGCTGCTGCTGCTGCTCTGGCTGCTCTACGTGCTGTTCGCCAGTCTGGAGGCGTACTGCCACATCCAGGGGTTCTAGGGGTACTGGGGAGCACTGGGATTGGGCACTGGGAGCACTGGGATTGGGCACTGGGATTGGGCACTAGGCCCCAGGCGCTGACGGCCGCGCTGCTGCTGCTGCTCTGGCTGCTCTACGTGCTGTTCGCGAGCCTGGAGGCGTACTGCCACATCCAGGGGTTCTAGGGGTACTGGGAGCACTGGGATTGGGCACTGGGGATACTGGGATTGGGCACTGGGAGCACTGGGATTGAGCACTAGGCCCCAGGCGCTGACGGCCGCACTGCTGCTGCTGCTCTGGCTGCTCTACGTGCTGTTCGCCAGTCTGGAGGCGTACTGCCACATCCAGGGGGTTCTAGGGGTACTGGGGATACTGGGGATACTGGGATTGGGCACTGGGAGCACTGGGATTGGGCACTGGGCCCCGAGGCGCTGACGGCCGCGCTGCTGCTGCTGCTCTGGCTGCTCTACGTGCTGTTTGCGAGTCTGGAGGCGTACTGCCACATCCAGGGGTTCTAGGGGTACTGGGAGTACTGGGGATACTGGGATTGGGCACTGGGATTGAGCACTGGGAGCACTGGGAGCACTGGGATTGAGCACTAGGCCCCGAGGGCGCTGACGGCCGCTGCTGCTGCTGCTCTGGCTGCTCTACGTGCTGTTCGCCAGCCTGGAGGCGTACTGCCACATCCAGGGGTTCTAGGGGTACTGGGGAGTACTGGGATTGAGCACTGGGGATACTGGGATTGAGCACTGGGAGCACTGGGATTGAGCACTAGGCCCCAAGGCGCTGACGGCCGCACTGCTGCTGCTGCTCTGGCTGCTCTACGTGCTGTTTGCGAGTCTGGAGGCGTACTGCCACATCCAGGGGTTCTAGGGGTACTGGGAGTACTGGGGATACTGGGATTGGGCACTGGGAGCACTGGGAGCACTGGGATTGGGCACTAGGCCCCAGGCGCTGACGGCCGCTGCTGCTGCTGCTCTGGCTGCTCTACGTGCTGTTTGCGAGTCTGGAGGCGTACTGCCACATCCAGGGGTTCTAGGGGATACTGGGGATACTGGGGATACTGGGATTGGGCACTGGGAACACCTCATTGCCAGCCTGGAGGCCGCCTGCCACATACAGGGGTTCTAGGGGGACTGGGGATACTGGGAGGGACTGGGAGTGCCCCATCGCCAGCCTGGAGGTCTACTGCCACTTACAGGGGTTCTAGGGGATACTGGGGATACTGGGAGCACTGGGAGGGACTGAGAGCACTGGGAGCACTGGGGCACTGGGAGCACTGGGGACAGACTGGGAGCACTGGGAGCACTGGGAACAACCTTCGGCCAGCCTGGAGGTGTACTGCCACATCCAGGGGTTCTGACTGGGCATACTGGGAGCACTGGGAGGATTAGGGACACACCTTGGTCAGGCTGGAGGCGTACTGCCACATCCAGGGGTTCTGAGGGGGATACTGGGAGCACTGGGAGGGACTGGGAGTGCCCCATGGCCAGTCTGGGGGTGTACTGCCACATCCAGGGGTTCTGACTGGGCATACTGGGAGCACTGGGAGCACTGGGATCGCCCCAGCTCTGGGATCACTGCCACATCCGGGGGTCTTAGGGGGAGCTGGGAGCACTGGGAGGGACTGGGAGCACTGGGAGGGACTGGGAGGGCTCCACCCCAGCTCCCCCGTGTCCCCCAATCACTTTGGGGTCCCCCCTTTCTTCTCCCCTCCCCGTGTCCCTCCCCCACCCCAGGGACCCTTGGGCCGCCTCAGGGACCCCCAGGACCCCCAAATTCCCTCCAGGGACCCCCAAAATCCCTTCAGGGACCCCCAAAACTCCCGGGACCCCCAAAATCCCTTCAGGGACCCCCAAAATCCCTTCAGGGACCCCCAAAAACTCCCCGGGACCCCCAAAATCCCTTCAGGGACCCCCAAATTCCTTCAGGGACCCCCAACCCCCCGGGACCCCCCAAATCCATTCGGGGACCCCCAAATTCCCTTCAGGGACCCCCAAGCCCCCCGGGACCCCAAAATCCCTTCAGGGACCCCCAACCCCCCGGGATCCCCCAAATTCCTTCAGGGACCCCCAAAAACTCCCCGGGACCCCCGCCCCTCCCCCTCCGGGACCGTTTCTTATCTCGCCGCGTTTTATAAATGGGGGGGGGAGGGTGGGGAGGGGCGCGGTGGGGAGGGGCGCGATGGGGCGGGGGTGGGGAGGAGCTGCGCCCCCGGAAAAAAAACCAAAAAACCAAAAACAAAAAAAAATCTCGGAGAAAAACAAAACAAAAAAACCAAAAAAAAACCAAAAAAAGAAAACCCAAACTCGGCTGTGACGATGCGATCGGCCCCGTGACGTCATACGCACAATGACGTCACTCCCCAGCCCCGCCCGGATGACGTCATCCGTCTGACCCCTCCCCGTGGCTCCGGCCGTAAAGCGCGCGGCTGCGGCCGTCGCAAAGGGCGCGGGAGGGCGGGAAGCGCCTGTCGCAAATGCGGTGCGTTGCCATGGCGACCAACGCTCTGCTTGGCGTTACCATGGGAACCGAGGTGGGGGTTCCCAAAACCTCCCGGGGACCCCAGAAACACCCCGAGAAACCCCAAAAACACCCCGGGAACCCCTAAAATCACCGCGGGGAGCCCCAAAACCCCCCGGGGACCCAAAACCCGCCCGAAGGGCCCGAAATCCGCGCGAGGCGCCCTCAGAGGCGGGGGAGCCGTAAAGCGCCGCGGCGGTCGCAATGAAGCGCTGCGTTACCATGGTTACCGCCGCGGCAGTGCCGCAAAGAGCCGGGCGTTGCCATGGAGGCGCGGTGGGAGGAGGCCGTAAAGCGCGACGAGGGGGGTTACCACGGTGACGCCGTAAAGCGCGGGGGCGGCCGTCGCGAACATCCGCGTTGCCGTGGCGACGGCGCGGCCAGGCGAGCATCGCCGTAAAGCGCGGGCGCGTTGCCGCGGTAACGGCCGCAAAGCGCGCGCGGTGCGCGCGGCAGTGTCGCGTTGGCGCGCAGTCATGGCGGTGCCGAACGGGGCCGGGGCCGCGGGCGGGACGGGCCCGGGGCTCGGGCTGAGCCCGGCGGGGCCCGGGGCGGCGGGAGCGGCCTCAGAGCCGCGGCCGGGCTCTACGAGCAGCTCAAGGGCGAGTGGGGCCGCAAGAGCCCCAACCTGGCCAAGTGCGGGGAGGCGCTGGGCCGGCTGAAGGTGAGGGCGGGGGGCTGAGGGGATTTGGGGGTTTCTGAGGGGATTTGGGGGGTTCTGAGGGGAATTTGGGGGAGCTGAGGGAATTTGGGGTTCCTGAAGAGGTTTTGGGAGTTCCTGAGGGGATTTTGGGGACTCTGAGGGGAATTTTGGGGAGTTCTGAGGGAATTTGGGGGGCTGAGGGAATTTGGGGGTTGCTGAGGGAATTTTGGGGGTCTGAGGGAATTTGGGGTTCCTGAAGAGGAAATTTGGGGGTTTCTGAGGGGATTTTGGGGGTTCTGAGGATGGGGTTCTGAAGAGATTTTGGGGGTTTCTGAGGGAATTTTGGGGACTTTGAGGAGATTTGGGGGGCTGAGGGGATTTTGGGGCTTCTCAGAGGAAATTTGGGGGTTTCTGAAGGATTTTGGGGGTTTTGAGGGGATTTTGGGGTTCTGAGGATTTTGGGGAACTTTGAGGGGATTTGGGGGATTCTGAGGGGATTTGGGGTTCCTGAGGTAAATTTGGGGGTTCTGAGAGGATTTTGGGGGTTCCTGAGGGAATTTTGGGGGTTCTGAGGGAATTTTGGGGGTTCTGAGGGGGATTTGGGGGGGCTGAGGGAATTTGGAGGTTTCTGAGAGGAAATTTGGGGGATTCCTGAGGGGATTTGGGGGTTCTGAGGGAATTTTGGGGGTTCTGAGGGGATTTGGGGTTCCTGAAGAGGGTTTTGGGGGTTCTGAGGGGAATTTTGGGGGTTCTGAGGGATTTGGGGTTCCTGAAGAGGTTTTGGGGGTTCTGAGGGGATTTTGGGGACTTTGAGGAGATTTGGGGGGGCTGAGGGGATTTTGGGGCTTCTGAGGAAATTTGGGGGTTTCTGAAGGGATTTTGGGGGTTTGAGGGGATTTTGGGTTCTGAGGGATTTTGGGAACTTTGAGGATTTTGGGAATCTGAGGATTTTGGGGTTCCTGAGGTAAATTTGGGGGTTTCTGAGAGGATTTTGGGGGATTCCTGAGGGGATTTGGGGGTTCCTGAGGTAAATTTGGGGGTTCTGAGGAATTTCGGGCGTTTCTGAGAGGATTTTGGGGGTTCTGAGAGGATTTTGGGGTTCTGAGGGAATTTTGGGGGTTCTGAGGGGATTTGGAGGGTTCTGAGGAATTTTTGGGGACTTTGAGGGAATTTTGGGGACTCTCAGGGGATTTTGGGTTCCTGAGGGGATTTTGGGCGGTTCCCTCGTGTTTGGGCTGAGGGGATTTTTGCTTCAGGGGGTCTCCCCCCAGTTTTTGGGGGTTCCCAGGATGTTTTGGGTGCCCGAGTTCCTGTTCCATCACTTCCTGCCCGAGCTGTAAACAGCAATTAACTCTGAGTCCCTGATTACCCGAGTGATTCATTAGCGGGGTGGGTGGGGCTGGGATCCCCCAAATCCTTTTGGGACCCCCCAAAAATCCCCCAAATCCCCCCCAGGTGGCTCTGCTGGATCTGAATTTCCTGCCGACCTCGGGCTCTGCCATGACCAAACAGCAGCTGCTGCTGGCCCGTGAGTGCCCCAAAAATGGTCAAAATCACCCCAAAAATGGCCCCAAAATCACCCCAAAAGTGGCCCCAAAATCTCCCCAAAATCACCCCAAAAATAGCCCCAAAGTCGCTAAAATCACCCCAAAAATGGCCCAAAATCACCCCAAAAATGGCTCAAAATCATCCCAAAATGGCCCAAAATCTCCCCAAAATCACCCCAAAAATGGCCCCAAAATCACCCCAAAATGGCCCCAAAATCACCCAAAAATGGCTGAAAATCACCCCAAAAATGGTCAAAATCACCCCAAAAATGGTCAAAATCACCCCCAAAAATGGCTGAAAATCACCCCCAAAAATGGTCAAAATCACCCCCAAAAATGGTAAAATCACCCCAAAATGTATTTTAAAAATGGCCCCAAATCACCCTAAAAATGGTCAAAATCCCCCAAAATGGCCACAAAAATCACCCCAGAAATGTTTAAAATCCCCCAGAAATGATCTAAAATCCCCCAAAATGGCTTAAAATCCCCCAAAAATGGTCAAATCACTCAAAATCCCCCAAAAGTATTTAAATCGCCCTAAAATGATTCAAAATCCCCCAAAATATTTAAATCACCTAAAGTATTCAAAATCCCCCAAAAATGGCCACAATCACTTTAAAATGGTATTTAAATCCCCCAAAAATGGTCAAAATCTCCCCCAAAATGGTCCCAAAATCACCCCAAAAATTTCCCCCAAAATCCCCTCCTCCCAGGGGATCCCCATTTTTGGAATTCCCACAAAATTCTTCTCAAATTCTCAGAATTTCCACGGGATTTTTCTGAATTCACACAAAATTATTCTTAAATTTTCTGAATTTCCACAAAATTCTGCTCAAACCCAGCCCAAATTCCCCAGATTTCCACAAAATTATTCTTAAATTCAACTCAAATTCTCTGAATTCTTCCAAATTTCTTAATTTCTTTGAATTTCTACAAAGTTTTTCTCAAATCTGACCCAAATTCCCACAGAATTCTTTTAAAATCCAACCCAAATCCCCTCTATGTCCACAAAATTCTTCTCAGATTCAACCCAAATTTCCACAAATTTCCCCCAAATCCTTCCCAACCCCCCAAAATCCCCCAAATCTCCCCCCAAATCCTCTCTAAACCCCCAAAATCCCACCCAAAATCCCCCAAGTCCCCCCCCAAAATCCCCTAAATCCCACCCAAAGTCCCACCCAAAATCCCCCAAATCCCCCAAATCCCCCAAAATCCCCCCAAATCCCCCCCAAATCCCCCAAAATCCCCCCCAAATCCCCCAAATCCCTCCCAAACCCTCCCAAATGCCCCAAATCCTCTCCCAAAATCCCCTCAAACCCCCCAAAGTCCCCCAAACCCCCAGACATTTCTCCCCAATCCCATTCAGAAATCCCCTCAAACTCCCCAAATCCCTCCTAAACCCTCCAAATCACCCAAACTCCCCCAAATCCCCACCCCAAATCCCCAAACTCCCCCCAAAATCCCTAAAATCCCCCAACCCCTGAACTGTTCCCATTCCCAGGGGACATTCTGGAGATCGGGGCCCAGTGGAGCATCCTGAGGAAGGACATTCCCTCCTTCGAGCGCTACATGGCCCAGCTCAAGTGCTACTACTTGACTACAAGTGAGCCTGGGGGCTCTGGGGGCTTTGGGGGCTTTGAGGGGCTCTGAAGGCTTTAGGGGGCTCTGGGGAGCTCTGGGGGCTCTGAGAGGCTTTAGGGGCTCTGGGGGCTCTGGGGGCTCTGAGTGGCTTTAGGGGGTTCTGAGGGGCTTTGGGGGCTCTGAGGGCTTTGGGGGGCTCTGAGAGGCTCTGGAGGGGCTCAGGGGGCTCTGGGGGGCTCTTGAGGGCCTTGGGGGACTCTGAGGCCTATGGGGAATTTGGGGGGCTCTGAGGGCTTTGGGGGGCTCTGAGAGGCCCTGGGGGCTCTGAGTGGCTTTAGGGGGCTCTGGGGGGCTCTGGGGGCTCTGAGTGGATTTAGGGGGCTCTGAGGGGCCTTGAGGGGGCTCTGGGGGGATTTGGGGGGGCTTTGGGGGCTCTGAGAAGGTTTTGGGGAGCTCTGAGGGGTTTTGAGGGGCTCTGGGGAGCTTTGGGGGGACTCTAGGGGGAGCTCTGAGGGGCTCTGGGGGGAGCTTTGAGGGGCTCTGGGGGGTCTCTGGGGGGTTTTGAGGGGCTTTGGGGGGGCTCTGAGTGGGCTCTGAGTGGCTTTAGGGGCTCTGGGTGGGCTCTGGGGGCTCTGAGTGGCTTTAGGGGGTTCTGAGGGGCTTTGGGGGCTCTGAGAGGCTCTGGGGGGACTCTGGGGGCTCTGAGGGGCTTTGGGGGCTCAGGGGGCTTTGGGGGCTCTGGGGGGACTCTGGGGCTTTGGGGGACTTGGGGGGCTCTGGGGTGCTCTGGGGGATCTTTGGGGGGCTCCGGGGGGAGCTTTTGGGGGGCTCTGAGAGGCTCTGGGGAGGCTCTGAGGGGCTTTGGGGGGAGACTCTAGGGGGGCTCTGAGGTGCTCTGGGGAGCTCTGAGAGGCTCTGGGGGACTCTGGGGGGGCTCTGGGGGGCTCTGAGTGGATTTAGGGGGCTCTGAGGGGCTTTGAGGGGCTCTGGGGGGATTTAGGGGGCTTTGGGGGCTCTGAGAAGGTTTGTGGAGCTCTGGGGGGTTTTGAGGGGCTCTGAGGGGCTTTTGGGGGGCTCTGAGAGGCTCTGGGGGGGCTCTGAGGGGCTTTGGGGGGCTCTGAGGGGCTCTGGGGGGCTCTGGGTGTCTCTGGTGGGAGGTTTGGGGGTCCCTGGGGGTCTCTGGTGCTCCCAGAACCCCCAGAACATTCTGGACCCCCAGGGAGGAGCTGCCCGAGTCGGCGTCGCGGCACCAGCTGCTGTTCCTGGGGGGCTCTGGAGTGTCTCTGGGGGTCTCTGGGGGTCTCTGTGTGTTCCTGGGGGTCCCTGGGTGCTCCCAGAACCCCCAGAACATTCTGGAACTCCCCAGGGAGGAGCTGCCCGAGTCGGCGTCGCGGCACCAGCTGCTGTTCCTGGGGGGGTTTTGCGAGGGTCTCTGGGTGGTTCTGGGTGGCTCTGGGTGTCTCTGGTGGGAGGTTTGGGGTCCCTGGGGGTCTCTGGTGCTCCCAGAACCCCCAGAACACTCTGGAACTCCCCAGGGAGGAAGCTGCCCGAGTCGGCGTCGCGGCACCAGCTGCTGTTCCTGGGGAGGTTTTGGGGGTCTCTGGGTGGTTCTGGGGGGTCTCTGGGGGTCTCTGTGTGTTCTGGGGGTCTCTGGTGCTCCCAGAACCCCCAGAACATTCTGGAACCCCCAGGGAGGAGCTGCCCGAGTCGGGCGTCGCGGCACCAGCTGCTGTTCCTGGGGGGTTTTGGGGTCTCTGGGGGTCCCTGGGTGCTCCCAGAACACTCTGGAACATTCTGGATCCCCCGCAGGGAGGAGCTGCCCGAGGTCGGCGTCAGCGGCACCAGCTGCTGGGGCTGAACCTGCTGTTCCTGCTGTCCCAGAACCGCGTGGCCGAGTTCCACACGGAGCTGGAGCGGCTGCCGGCCCCGGACATCCAGGGAACCTGTTCATCAGGCACCCCGTGTCCCTGGAGCAGGTCTGGGGGTTTGGGGGTCCTGGGGGGATTTGGGGGATTGAACATCCAGGGAACCTGTTCATCCGGCACCCGTGTCCCTGGAGCAGGTCTGGGGGGTCCTGGGGGGGATTTGGGGGGATTTTTGGGATTAACATCCAGGGGAACCTGTTCATCAGGCACCCCGTGTCCCTGGAGCAGGTCTGGGGGTTTGGGGGGATTTGGGGGATTGAACACCCAGGGAACCTGTTCATCCGGCACCCCGTGGTCCCTGGAGCAGGTCTGGGGGGATTTGGGGGGGTCCTGGGGGGTCCTGGGGGATTGAACACCCAGGGGAACCTGTTCATCAGGCACCCGTGTCCCTGGAGCAGGTCTGGGGGTCCTGGGGGCTTTGGGGGATTTTGGGGGATTGAACACCCAGGGGAACCTGTTCATCCGGCACCCCGTGTCCCTGGAGCAGGTCTGGGGTCCTGGGGGGGATTTGGGGGTCCTGGGGGGGTCCTGGGGGATTGAACATCCAGGGGAACCTGTTCATCCGGCACCCCGTGTCCCTGGAGCAGGTCTGGGGGGTCCTGGGGGGATTTGGGGGGTCCTGGGGGGTCCTGGGGGATTGAACATCCAGGGAACCTGTTCATCCGGCACCCCGTGTCCCTGGAGCAGGTCTGGGGGATTTTGGGGGTCCTGGGGGGATTTGGGGGTCCTGGGGGGATTTTGGGGCGTCCTGGGGGGCCTGGGGAGTCCTGGGGGTGATTTGGGGGGTCCTGAGGGGATTTTGGGGGTCCTGGAGCAGGTCTGAGGGAATTCTGGGGGTCCTGAGGGGAAATTTGGGGGGGGCTTAGGGAGGATTTGGAAAGGGTTTGGGGAGATTTTGGGGCTGGAATTCCACCTGGAGCAGGTCTGGGGGGATTTTGGGGGGATTTTGGGGGGTTTTGGGGGTCCTGAGCCTGTCCTGGGGGATTTTTGGGGGCTGAAATTCCATGGGAAGCCAGAATCCCATTTTTGAAATGTTTTATTCCATTTCTGGGATGTTTCACCCCACTTTTAGCATGTTTCATCCTGGTTTTGGGGTGGTTTACCCCATTTTGTCTATTTTATCCCATTTTTGGATTATTTTATTCCATTTTTGAGATGTTTTATCCCTTTTTTTGGCTGTTTTATCCCATTTTTCGGATGTTTTACCCCATTTTTGTCTATTTTATCCCATTTTTGGGATGTTTTATCCCATTGTTGAGATGTTTTATCCCTTTTTTGGGCTGTTTTATTCCATTTTTGAGGTCTTTTAACCCCGGTTTAGGATGTTTCATTCCATTATTGGGATGTTTTACCTCATTTTTGGCTATTTTACCCCATTTTTGGGCTGTTATATCCCATTTTAAAGAAGTTTTATCTCCATTTTAAAGAAGTTTTATCCCATTTTAAAGAAGTTTTATCCCATTTTTAGGATGTTTTATCCCATTTTTGAGCTGTTTTATCCTAATTTAGGGATGTCTTATCCCATTTTCGAGCTGTTTTATCCCAATTTTGGGATTTTTGTCCCGTTTTTGTCCCCAGTACCTGATGGAGGGCAGCTACAACAAAGTGTTCCTGGCCAAGGGCAACATCCCAGCAGAGAGTTACACCTTCTTCATCGACATCCTGCTGGACACCATCAGGTCTGGAACCCCAAAATCATCCTAAAATTACACCCAAAATCCCCCTGAGCCCCAAATCCCCACTGAAATACCCCAAAATCCACCCCAAACCCCTCCCCTGGCACAGCTCCACTTAATTCCTTCAGATCTGGGACCCCAAAATCCTCCCAAATGGTTTCTCTCATCCCCCAAATCTTGTAATTTCCCCAAACTTCCTCAGAAAATGCCCCAAATCACCTCTGAGCTCCCCAAAATCCCTCAAACCCCCAAATTCCCCCTCAAACCCCCCAATTCTCCCTCAAACCCCCAATTCTCCCTCAAACCCCCAGTATTCCCCCAAAATCCCTCTGAGCCCCCCAAAATTCCCTCTGAGCCTCCAAATTACCCCTCAAATCCTCCAATTCCCCTTTAAAATCCCCCAATATTCCCCCAAATCACCCTCTGAGCCCCTTAAACTCGCCTCAAATCCCCAAATTTCCCCCTAAAAATCTCCTTCTCAAATCCAACTCCCCTAAAGCCCCTCTGAGCCCCCTTAAACTCCCTCAAACCCCTCTGACCCCAAATTTCCCCAAAAATCTCCTCTGACCCCCAAAATCCCCTCTGAGCCCCAAACCCCTCTGAGCTCCTCAAACTCGCCTCAAATCCCCAAATTTCCCCTAAAAATCTCCTCTGACCCTCCCAAAATCCCCAATATTCCCCTCAAATCCTCCCTAAACCCCTTCAGACCCCCCAGTGCTCCCCCCAAACCCCAGTGCTCCCCCAAGCCCCCTGTGACCCCCAAATCCCCCCACCCCAGGGACGAGATCGCCCGGCGGCTGCATCGAGGCCGCCTACGAGCGGATCCTGTTCCCCGAGGCCGCGCGGATCCTGTTCTTCAGCTCGCCCCGCAAGATGACCGACTACATAAGAAGGTGCCCTAAAACACCCCAACAACACCCTGAAACACCCTGAAACACCCCAAAACACTGACACCCTCAGAAACACCCCAGAGATACCCCCAAAAACACCCTGAGATATCCCAAAAACACCTGAAATACCCAGAGAAGCCACCTTGAAATACCCCAAAAACACCATGCAAGACGACCGACTACACCGAAGGTGCCCCAAAACACCTCAAAACCAACCTGAAACACCCCAAAACACCCCAAAAACACCCTGAAACACCTGAGATACCCTGAAACACCCTGAGATATCCCAAAAACACCCCTTAAATACCCCTGTACCCACCTTGAAATACCCCAAAACACCCAAAACGACCGACTTCGCCAGAAGGTGCCCCAAAAACACCCTGAAACACCCTGAAATACCCCAAAAACACCCTGAGATAACCAAAAACACCTGAGATACCCCCAAAACACCCCCTTAAACCATTTTCCCCCTTAAACCCTATTACAGTTTTTGGGGGGCGGCTCAAACACCCAAATCCCCCAAACCTTCCCCAAACACCCCAAACCTTCCCCAAATTCCTCCAAACCCCCTTTAACCCTTTATTTCCCCCTTTAACCCTTTATTTCCCCTTTAACCCTCTCTCCTCTCTCCCAGCGGTACTGGGTGCTGGGCCCTCCAACTATTACAGTTTTGGGGGCAGCCCCAAACACCCCAAATTTCCCCAAATCCTCCAAACCCCCTTTTAACCCTTTATTTCCCTCTTTAACCCTTTCTCCTCTCTCCCAGCAGGGCTGGGTGCTGGGCCCCTCCAACTATTACAGTTTTGGGGGCAGCCCCAAACACCCCAAATCCCCCAAACCTTCCCCAAACACCCCAAAATTCCCCCCAAATCCCCTCCAAACCCCTCAATCCCCACCCCAAACCCCGTTTAACTCTTTTTGTCCCCCTTTAACCCTTTTTTTTCCCCCCTTTTAACTCTTTTTTCCCCTTTTAACCCTATTACAGTTTTGGGGGGGTGGCCTCAAACACCCCAAATTCCCCAAATTCCCCCAAATCCCTCCAAACCCCCTTTAACCCTTTATTTCCCCCTTTAACCCTTTATTTCCCCCTTTAACCCTTTATTTCCCCTTTAACCCTTTCTCCTCTCTCCCAGCGGGCTGGGTGCTAGGCCCCTCCAACTATTACAGTTTTGGGGGCAGCCCCCAAACACCCCAAAATCCCCCAAACCCCCTTTAACCCTTTATTTCCCCCTTTAACCCTTTCTCCCCTCTCCCAGCGGGGCTGGGTGCTGGGCCCCTCCAACTATTACAGTTTTGGGGGGCGGCAGCAGAAGGCTGAGGACCCCCCGATCCCGTCCACCGAGCTGGCCACGCAGGTGATCGAGTACGCCCGGCAGCTGGAGATGATCGTCTGACCCAAAACCGAAATTCCCCCTCATTTCCCCCTCACTCACCTTCTCCCACCTGGTTTTCCACCTTTCTCCGGGTTTTTCAACGTTTAAAGTGGGTTTTTTTTTTCGCTGAGGGTTGAACGGTTCAAAGGTGATTTGAGCCTCCCCTCACGCATCAAAATTTCCTTATTTCCTTTATTTTATTGTGGTTTTGGGGGGTTTTAAGGGTTTTAATATTTTTTGGGGGTAGTTATGTATTTAAAAGTGGTTTTGGGAGGTTTGAAAGCCCCAAAATCCTCATTTATTCCCATTTTCCTTCTGTTTTGTTGTGTTTTGGGGGAGTCTTAAAGTGAGGGACCCCAAAACACCCCCAGACGCCCCAAATCTCCTTTTACCTCCCATTTCCTCACATTTTTGGGAGATTTAACAATTTCAAAGGTTCTTTGGGCGGGTCTCTGGTATGTGGGGATTTGGAGACCCCCGCACCCCCTTTTTCGGGCAGTATTGGGGGGCTGAGCCCCCTCCTCCAAAACATGGACCCCAAAATGTTGTTCCAATAAAGTGCTGGAGCCGGAATGAGGCGGTTTGGTGGGTTCGGGGCAGTTTTGGGGCCATTTTCGGTGATTTTGGGGCTGTTCTGTTCCTGAGGGCGCTGCGGGAACCGCGAGATCGGGAGGGGCGGTTCCGTTCCCCTCATGGGGCGGCCCCGCCCCCTCTGCCCTGATTGGCTGAGCCTTCCCGCGCTGCGCTTTGATTCGCTGGGACTTCCCGCGCTGCGCGCTGATTGGCTGAAGCGCAGCCAAAGGCGGGAAACACGGCGCGTCTGAAGGGCAGAATGAGAGCTCTGCGGTGATTGGGTGGCAAGGGGGGGGGTGGGATGAGAGGAGCACGGTGATTGGTTGGAGCCGAGGGGCGTGTGGCCAATGAGGGGGATCCGAGCCCATTTTGGGGGGGTCTGGTGTCATTTTGGGTTGTTTTAACCCATTTTGGGGGGATTAAGGTGCCCCAAATCCAGAAGTGTCTCAGGAATTTTGGGGGGAGGACACCCCAAAAATTCATTTATTTATTTATTTATTTACATTTTTGGGGGGGCTCTGCCCCCCCCAGCACCTCTGATTCCCCCCAAAAATCAATCCCACCCCACCCCCCAAATGCACCCCAAAAATTAATAAAAACACCCCAAAAATTAATTCAGACATCCCAAAAATTAATAAAAACACCCCAAAAATTAATTCAGACATCCCAAAAATTAATACAAACACCCCTAAAATAAATACAAATATTCCTAAAATTAATGCAAACACCCTTAAAATAAATATAACCCCAAATAAATACAAATAATCTTAAAATAAATAAATAAAACCTCCCCAAAATAAATATAAACCCCCCCAAAAATAAATAAATAGGTCCTAAAATAAATAGAAATATTCCTAAAATAAATACAAATACTGCTAAAATAAATACAAATATTTCTAAAATAAATAGAAATATTCCTAAAATAAATAGAAATATTCCTAAAATAAATACAAATACTGCTAAAATAAATACAAACACTGCTAAAATAAATACAAATATTTCTAAAATAAATACAAATATTCCTAAAATAAATACAAACATCCCTAAAATAAATACAAATATTGCTAAAATAAATGCAAATATTTCTAAAATAAATACAAATATTCCTAAAATAAAGCCCCCCCCCCAAATTCCCCATTTGCCCCTGGGGGGTCCCAAATTAAATTTAGGGGAATAAAGGATGGGGTGGGATCCCCCAGGATTTGGGAAAAAAAAACAGCAGCAGCTTTTGGGGTGAAACCTGGAAATTTGGAGATTTTGGGGGGAAATTTGGGAATTTTGGGGGGAAATTTGGGAATTTTGGGAGTGAAAATTCACCAAAATTTGAGGCAATTTCTCATTTTCAGCCCAGAAATTGGGAGGGAAATCCTGAGGATTCATTTGGGGGGAAAACCCAAAACTTTGGGGCCAAATTGAAGCAAATTTGGGATGAAATTCCAACATTTTGGGGATGAAATTCCAGCAAATTTGGGATGAAATTCCAGCGATTTTGGGGATGAAATTCCAGCGATTTTGGGATGAAATTCCAACATTTTGGGATGAAATTCCAGCAATTTTGGGATGAAATTCCAACATTTTGGGGATTAAATTCCAGCGATTTTTGGGATGAAATTAAAATATTTTGGGATGAAATTCCAGCAGTTTGGGGATGAAATTTCAACCTTTTGGGGATTAAATTCCAGCGATTTTGGGATGAAATTCCAGCGATTTGGGGATGAAATTCCAGCAGTTTTGGGATTAAATTCTGTCAGTTTTGGGATGAAATTCCAGTGATTTTGGGGATGAAATTCCAACATTTTGGGGATGAAATTCCAACAGTTTTGGGGATTAAACTCCAGCAATTTTGGGATTAAATTCCAGCAATTTTGGGGATGAAACTCCTGCAGTTTGGGGATTAAATTCTGTCAGTTTTGGGATGAAATTCCAGTGATTTTGGGGATGAAATTCCAACAGTTTTGGGAAGAAACTCCAGCAATTTTGGGATTAAATTCCAGCAATTTTGGGGATGAATCTCCTGCAGTTTGGGGATGAAATTCCAACATTTTGGGGATGAAATTCCAGCAGTCTGGGGGATTAAATTCCGTCAGTTTTGGGATGAAACTCCAGCAATTTTGGGATGAAACTCCAGCGGTTGTGGCTCCAAACCCCAAAGATTTTGGGGTGAAATTCTGACACTTTGTGGCTCCCAATCCCAGCAGTTCCAGAGTGGGATCCCAACGGGTTTGGGTCCAAACTCAGCGATTTTGGAGTAAAATCCCAACAGGTTTGGGTCCAAACTCAATTTTGGAGTAAAATCCCAACGGGTTTGGGTCCAATTCCAACGGATTTGGGGGTGAAATTCCAACAGTTCTGGTTCCAAACTCAACAATTTTGGAGTAAAATCCCAACGGGTTTGGGTCCAATTCCAACGGATTTGGAATAAAATCCCAACGGGTTTGGGTCCAATTCCAGTGGATTTGGGGGTGAAATTCCAACAGTTCTGGTTCCAAACTCCAGCGATTTTGGAGTAAAATCCCAACGGGTTTGGGTCCAAACTCCAGTGGATTTGGGGGTGAAATCCCAACGGTTCCAGCTCCAATTTGAGCTCCCGTCCAGTTCCTCTCCTGACCCCAGTCCCATCCCAGTCCCATCCCAGTCCCAATCCAAAACCCATCCCAGTCCCATCCCAAATCCCAAATCCCAAATCGCACACAGGCCGACTCGCTGGACTGGGTCCTGCCCAGACTGGGCTCTGACCCCAATCCCAAACCCCAAATCCCAAATCCTGACCCCAAATCCCAATCCTGACCCCCAAACCCCAAATCCCAAATCACACACAGGCCGACTCGCTGGACTGGGTCCTGCCCAGATGGGGCCCCTGACCCCAACCCCAAATCCCAAATCTTGACCCCCAAATCACACGTAGGCCGACTCGCTGGACTGGGCCCTGTCAATGGCAGCTCTGACCCCAAACCCCAAATCTTGACCCCAAATCACACGTAGGCCGACTCGCTGGACTGGGTCCTGCCCAGACTGGGCTCTGACCCCAATCCTGACCCCAAATCCTGACCCCAAACCCCAATAATATCCCAAATCAGACGTAGGCTGACTCTCTGGACTGGGTCCTGCCCAGATTGGGCTCTGACCCCAATCCCAAACCCCAAATCCTGACCCCAAACCCCAATAATATCCCAAATCACACACAGGCCGACTCGCTGGACTGGGCCCTGTCAATGGCAGCTCTGACCCCAATCCCAAACCCCAAATCCCAAATCCTGACCCCAAATCCCAAATCTTGACCCCAAATCACACGTAGGCCGACTCGCTGGACTGGGTCTTGCCCAGATTGGGCTCTGACCCCAATCCTGACCCCAAATGTGACCCCAAATCCTGACCCCAAATCCCAATCCCAAATCACACGTAGGCCGACTCGCTGGACTGGGCCCTGTCAATGGCAGCTCTGACCCCAATCCTGACCCCAAATCCCAAATCCTGACCCCAAATCCCAAATCTTGACCCCAAATCACACATAGGCCGACTCGCTGGACTGTGCAATCCCAATTGGGCTCTGACCCCAATCCCAAACCCCAAATCCTGACCCCAAATCCCAAATCTTGACCCCAAATCAGACGTAGGCCGACTCGCTGGACTGGGTCCTGCCCAGATTGGGCTCTGACCCCAATCCTGACCCCAAATGTGACCCCACATCCTGACCCCAAATCCCAACCCCAAATCAGACGTAGGCCGACTCGCTGGACTGGGTCCTGCCCAGCGCCGGCACCGGCACCGGCGCCGCCGGCTCCTTCTTCCTTCCCTCGGCCCCCGCCAGCGATTTCCGCCGGGCCCGCGCCCCGCGCACGGCCGCGCGCACCTTGCGCCAGCCCAGGTGGTTGAGCTCGGCCAGGTTGAGCAGCACGCACACGCCCGACACGGCGAACATGAACACCAGGAAGACGGTTTTCTCCGTGGGCCGCGACACGTAGCACTCCACCTCCTTGACGCACGGGTAGCGGTCGCACTCGAAGATGGCGGGCACGTTGAAGCCGTAGAGGAAATACTGGCCCCCCAAAAATCCGATCTCCAGGGCGTTCCTGAACACCACCTGGGAGAGAGAACACACCAGGTGAGGGGAAATTTGGGAAGAGGGGAAATTTGGGGGTGCAGGGACAGGAAATACTGGCCCCCAAAAATCCGATCTCCAGGGCGTTCCTGAACACCACCTGGGCAGGGGAGATAACCCACCAGGTGAGGGGAAAATTTGGGGTGCAGGAACAGGGAAAATTCTGGGGGTGAGGCAGGATAGAGATTCTGGGGTTCAGGAACAGGAAATACTGGCCCCCAAAATCCGATCTCCAGGGCGTTCCTGAACACCACCTGGGGGAGAGAACACATCAGGTGAGGGGAAATTTGGGGTGCAGGGACAGGGAAATACTGGGGGTGAGGCAGGATTGAGATTCTGGGGTTCAGGACAAGGAAATTTTGGGGGTTCAGGAACAGGAAATACTGGCCCCCAAAATCCGATCTCCAGCGCGTTCCTGAACACCACCTGGGGGAGGGAGGCAACACCAGGTGAGGGGAAATTTGGGGTGCAGGAACAGGATTCTGGGGTTCAGGAACAGGAAATACTGGCCCCCAAAAATCCGATCTCCAGGGCGTTCCTGAACACCACCTGGAGGAGAACAGACCAGGTGAGGGGAAATTTGGGGTGAGGAAACAGGGAAATTCTGGGGTGAGGCAGGATAGAGATTCTGGGGTTCAGGAACAGGAAATACTGGCCCCCAAAAATCCGATCTCCAGCGCGTTCCTGAACACCACCTGGGGCAGGAGATAACCCACCAGGTGAGGGGAAATTTGGGGTGCAGGCACAGGAAATACTGGCCCCCAAAATCCGATCTCCAGGGCGTTCCTGAACACCACCTGGGGAGGAGGCAACAGGTGAGGGGAAATTTGGGGTGAGGGGAAATTTGGGGTGCAGGAATAGGATTTTGGGGGTT